>CM022944.1:44452830-44660330 GCA_012931725.1 Litsea cubeba | reverse complement strand
AAAATTATGTCAAATGGGCCCCAATTTGTCTTCCAAAGGATGAAGGAGGTCTTGGGTTAAGGAAAGTTGCTTTAAATGAATGAAGTAAGTTTTCTAAAACTTGGATAGCAATTTGCTATATCTTTCTCCCTTTGGGCTTTCTAGTTTAGACGAAGATATTTCAAATCAAATTCAATTTGGAGCTACCAAAACCCCATTGCTAGCTCTTATATTTGAAAAAGGATAAGGCGGTTGTCCTCTTTCATTAAATTTGAGAGTAGATCTATAGATGACAACTTGAAAATGGGAACATGATTGACATATGGCATGATGAATGGTGGAAAACAACCATCATTGCAAACAAAATTCCCTCACTATCATTTCCCACTTGATGTCAGGCTTTCTTCAATGTTCAACGATAATAGCTGGAACATCCCAAGCGATCTTCCCCAAGCCATTCTATGCATCATTTCCTAGGTGTAACGCCCCAATTCTGAATACCGTGAAAACCGTCAAAGTACCGAAATTGGCGCGCTACTTCCCGGAAAATCCGAGAACTTCCAAGATCGTAGGTCCGCAGTGAGGTCCAATTTAAGACTTTTTGAACAATATCTCATCAACGGTTAAATTGCGGAAGCATAATGAGTTAAGTGGAAGCAAATTATAAAATAGCGGAAGCATAAGGTATCATCAAAATCATATCAAGTATAACGGGCTTATCCATCCTAAAAATGACAAGTAATGGAAAATCAATGTTTAATTACATTTTTCATGCTAACTACCATCTCACCACAAAAATCTCTCAAAATCCCAAATAACAGACACTCAAGCCCCTGCCACTGGTACTGGCTCTCCACCCTCCGGCTCGACCTCTTGGTCGGCCGGTCCCCATCCGTAGTCCCCAGCTACGGGCGCTGTGACAAGCGCAAGCTCGGCGTCCTCATACTCGGGGTCGAGACCTAAGCACCAAGAATGGATCAGATCTAAAGATCTGGCACGTCACAGTATGCTGATAATATATGATGTATGCATCAAATGAGTAGAGACATTAATAAAGTTTAGAGAATAGCAATGGTACAGATCCTAGGCAGTTGAGCAAGATATACAATGTAGAATCAGAATAAGAATAATAATAAAATCTACATAATATGGCACATCCACACAAGCTGGACACCGCGGGATATTATGCCGCGGCCCTCCCATACTGAACATAGTCGCGGTGGGGAGAATCTCACAGTGCCGGGGATTATCTAGCCCCGCGATTAACATCATCCACAACACACACTGAGATCGAACCCGGTATCACACCGTCCGTCTCCAACAATGCTCATCATGATAGCCACACAACACTCTCAATAACTCATACCAGTGATGATCAGTCCAACTGGCTGAGCTTAGATCAACTGAGTGAATGTCTATGCCGACTCACAAAACAATAAAGGTCTGTGTCTGTCTAGGCTTTGCCTTGCGCGAACAAGGTCCTAATAAAGTCCCTAAGAGGTCCAAGTACCCGATACAACTCATGGATCATAGTCCAAGTCCAAGTCCAATCATTGGATCCATACCAAGGCCCACCAAATACATGGCCTTGTCTACAACAATCCAAATAGGATACAAGTCCATTTCCAATGACATATGATCCATTTACACCCATGATGAGTCACAAGCCATACAATCTATCCTCTTCAGTCTAGGGTAATCCACATCCAAACTTAGGCCATAAAAGGGCCCGCCTAGCCACAGACACGGGTCAATGTTCACCCAATCATATTACCGGGTCACCTCTAAGTAGTCCTAGGTTCAGGTCATCAATTTTCCATTTAATTAATAGGTATAAGCAATAATAAGGACAATAGAGTGACAATAATAATATGAGGGAGATGAATCTCCAAATACAAGAATCAATTGGAGATATCAGCAGTCCAACCTAAGTAATTGGTCCACTTTCGGATTCAGGTCTATCTCAAGTAATTTGATCTTTAAATGAAACCTCATATGCTAAGGAATACCGTGTTTGGTGCTCCAGAAGTTATGAGTATCATTGGTAGCACATAAAGGTCGAATCATCTTAGATTACATAACCTGGACCTTAACTAGTGGGCCCCACGAGTCAAGGTTGAGCCACACGATCGACTCGTGGTTGGCATAGTGATAGAAGTCTATTTGGATGGTCAATGGGCCCCAAAAACGATCACAGCATGAGAAACCAAAGTCTGGGAAATTTACTATACACAGTGTGCTTGGTCGATCTCCTGGCCTAGGGTCAACCTGGCACACTGGGATCAGAGAGTATTCACCCTTCAGGTAAAGTCCTGAATTTTTTGAAATTTCCAGTGTACTCGGTCGACCTCCTGGCCTGGTCGGTCAACCGCGCACACTGCAAATTCTGTCTAAGGGGTGTCCCAGGTTTCAGCTTCTTTTGCTGGAAATCCTGATCTCGGTCAACTGATCTCGGTCTTTTGGCTCTGAGCTCGGTCAGGCACTGGGCTCGGTCAAGCACGGAGATCGGTCAAGCACTGAGCTCGGTTAAACACTGAGATCGGTCAAGCACTGAGCTCGGCTAAAACACTGAGCTCGAACCAACACTGAACTCGGCTAAGACACTGAGCTCGGCCAAACACTGAACTCGTCTAAAACACTGAGCTCGGCCAAACATAATAATGAACCTAAAGACTAACTCTAGTTAGGTTCATTAAAGACTAAGTGGGTCTTTATTCTATTTTCTAAAACTAATGGGTCCCACATAATAAAAGTTCAAAAGTGGTATTTTGTCACCACAAACTCATCTCATTTCCTTCCCCCATGTCAGCACTAGTCTCTCTCTTTTCTTTAATTCCAAGATACAGTCCACAAGTCACTATCATCCTCTCTCTTTTCCTTTATTCCATACACCCTCAGATTACTATAAACTTCCCTCATCTCTTTCTATGCACCACGTCACCATCTTCATCTCTTCTCTCTTATCTTTTCCACTCGTCAGGCCAGAGAAGAATCGCCCAGATCAGAAGTGGGGAACTTCACGCCTGCTGCACACTGGAGTGCTGGATAGTGGGCCCCACTAGTTAGGATTCCACGATGGATCTGATCTCTAAGGTCGCCCAGGGCCCCACCACATATCCTATGGTTATGATTTCCAAGGGTGGCCCACCTGGACCCCACAGTATAAAAAAAAACCGGGATAACCCATCTACGGTTTTGGGTTTAAACAGTTGGGTGTCCACCACCAATATCACATGGATCATGGCTCTTCCTTGATCAAGGACCAGATCAGACTCCTCCCCTATGGTCGCCCCACCATATCCGGCCCAATGGACGGACCAGATCTAAGATTGGATCAATCCGTGGGTCCCACAACCCATCGAAGCCAAATCTGGTTTTTCTCTTTAAAATAGGTCCTCCTCTCTGATCAGTCTACTGGATTGAGGGCAAGGGGATGTCCACACTATGGACCCACCCCTCTAAGGTCGCCCGTGGGTCCTCTATCAGATCCACGGGTCAAATCGGCCATCGGGTGGCCCACGTGGGTCCCGGTCTCAAGGCAAACAAATGGGTTTTCCACTGTTTCCCCTCCGGAAACCTGATACAGAACACCCCTCCTCTGGAATTCTCCTCCTCAACCCATTTTCCATCCATTCCAACAAACAGAACCAGAAAACCACTCCAATTCCCAACCATCCATCAATCCAGACCATCGATCTTCCAAATGAGGTAACCTCATTCATCAATGGCCAAACAAAAACCAAAAGACAAGCTCAAAGATATATCTAACATGTATAAACAGAATTGGAATTTGCAGAATCAAGAGGAAGAAAAATCATGCATTCTAAGTTACCAGCATAGAGCACTTGCCCGATCTAAGTAGATAGAGGGAAGATACAGAACCAATCCGGAATAAAGAAGAAGGGGTTTCCAGCAGCAGGATCTCGGCTGTTGATCAGTCTGGGAATTCTAGCAGAGGTCTTTCTTCTATTGGAAATTCTGGGGAGAGAAAGAGAGAGATAGAGAGAATTGGAGGGGAAGATGAGGGCTCGTTGGAGAGAAATGAGGAAGAAGAAGAGAGAAAAGGAATGAGAATGAACAGTGACTTTGCTTGGGCAGGGAGGGTTTAGCTTAAATAGGTTGGGTTTTTGGGGCTAGGACAAAAAATGCCCTTGGGGTTAGAATGAGATTAGGGTTAGGATAGAGGGTACTTAGGTCTTTAGGTAGATTTTAATGGAACCCCCCCTTAAGAAACCACTAATTAACTAGCTAGGGCCTCTAACATATTAATAAACTCTAAAATTATAAAAGACACCCTATTAATTCTACTAATCACACAATTAGACTAATCTAACTAAAACCTAAGAAAAATACATAACTACCCTCACTAAGCCCCATAATTAGTATAATTAAAATACTTAGGCTAATACATAGTATTCAAATTCAAATTGAGGGCCCGCAAGGGGCGGGGCCTCTCACTAGGTGTCTGAGTTCCTCATTCTAGAGATAAATTTAGAGGACACTCTACTTTGGGAAGGCTCTTCAGACGACAATCTCTCCATCAAAACATGACAATATCTAAGAACTAGAGCCTCTACTGTTAGTTGAGCAATACTGATTTGGAACAAATTCTTGCTCCTAAGGATATATTGTTTTAGTTGGTGTTTGATGCATAGGAAAACCCTTACTCATGCTTGGGCCTGATCTGTAGGGTTTTCACTTGCCTCGAAATGCTGCTTGTATAATAAGGCAGAGGAATCCACCAAGCATGTTTTCTTCCTGTGCAATTTTGCCAATGATATATGGAGTTGGATCCTTCAAATAGCCGGAGCTCAGTTTCCTCTTTCTATGTCCCCTACTACTCTTTGGAATTCCATATCAAGCAACTGTTGTGAGGCCCCACCCTTGGTGGGCCCTCAATTTGAATTTGAATACTATATATTAGCCTAAGTATTTTAATTATACTAATTATGGGGCTTAGTGAGGCTAGTTACGTATTTTTCTAGGATTAGTCTAATGGTGTAATTAGTAGAGTCAATAGGGTATCTTTTGTTATTTTTAGAGTTAGTTAGTTTGTTAGAGGCCCTAACTAGAAATTAGTGTTTACTATAGGGGGTTTGCACCAAAGAATCTTCTAGAAGCCCCACCTAAAGACCAAACTACCCATGTCCCTAACCCTAATCCTATTCAAACTATTAGGGCATTTTAGTACTAAAAATCACTCAAGCCCAACCTATATAACTAAACCATCTCCTTCATACGTATGTTATTTCCCTCTCAAGCTTCCCTCTCTTTTCTCTCTTCTTCCCTCTCATCTCCCTCCAACTCTCTCCCAAATTGCCTCCAATTCTCCCATCTCTCTCTACTTTCTCTCTCTAGAACTCTAAGAAGAAGAAGAAGACCTACCATCTTAGCTACAAGTTATATTGGATATTTGATCATCTCTTTCTCCCCCTACCTTCATACAATTTCTTTGAGGCAAGTACCTTATGCTTAATATTATAGAATGCATGTTTTCTTTCAATTGATTATGAAATTCTCAATTCATATGGTGTTAGAATTGATAGAAATGAGTAGATCTACCATATGAGCTTGGTTTTATGGAAAATTGACCATTGATGGATGAGATCTCTCATTTGGAAGATCAATGGCCCGATTTGATGATGGATGGATGAGTATAGAAGTGTTATTCTTGTTTGTTATGCTTCTGTGATGGATGGTAAATGGGTATGAGGATAAATCCATGGATTGGGTGACCTGTAGTGAATTCCCGGATATGAACAGTGGAAAACCCACTTTGTTGCATCAAGACCGGGACCCAGGTGGGCCACCCGATGGTAGATCCGAACCGTGGATCTGATAGAGGACCCACGAGCGACCCTAGAAGGGCTGGTCCCATGCTGTGTGGACATCTCCTTGCCCTCAATCCAGTAGCTGATCAGAGTAGGAATTGTTTTAAAAGTAAAACCCAGTTTTGGCTTGAACTGTTGCGGGACCCACAGATTGATCTGATCACAGATCTAGTCCGCCCATCAGGCCTGATATGGTGGGGCGACCATGGGCCATAATCCATGCACGATTGGCGGTGGACACTAAACTATTAAACCCAAAGGATTTATTCCATTTTTGGGATACTGTGGGCCCATCCACCTTCGAAAATCAGGACCCCACATCTGATATAGGGGCCCTGGGCGACCATAGTGGTGCAGCCTGATCTGAGTTTGATCAGAGGTGGGCCACCATCTGTGGATTGTAAAGAGGTTGGGCGACGTGGTTGTTCTGTAACAGAACAACAGAAACGAATAAAGGTAAGAGATGAGTGAGCTTGGTGGTCCGAGGGTGCATGGGAAAAAGAGAAAATTGAGGGAGCATGGGAAACTATGGTCCAGTGGATTTGTGGGGCCCAGTGGGTCCCTGATTTCAAATCTGGTCCAGACATAGGATCAGGGACTACTTAATAACTTGACGATGAAGACTGATCTGGGACTGGGACCCGTGGGGCCCACTAATCTATTAACCCATTAGTTTTAATTAATTAAATTAAACCTATAGTTTCTAATGGAACCAAATGAGACCCTTTGACCTCTCTACTCATTTGATGTATACATCCTATATTATCAGCATACTGTGACTTGCCTGATCTTTAGATCTGATTCACTCTTGGTGCTTAGGTCTTGACCTCGAGTTCGAGGGCGATGCGTACGCACTCGTAGAGGCGCCCGTAGTAGGTAACTACGGATGGGGACATGCCGACCATGAGGTTGAGCCGGTGGACGGAGAGCCAGTACCAGTGATGGACCGCGCTCCAAATGCTCGAGTTCCTACCGAGGTCGGCGGACGTGGGAGTCCGTTTGGGTCCGACCCTTTCGTAAACGGGGGGCAGGGGCGTGCATCAACATTTCTTTTTTTGTGTGGGTGTGCCAGATTTTCTATTTTTACTTGGAATTGCAAGTGGTGATCCGGAGATCAACCTTCGCAAGTAAAAAGGAAATCAACTTCTTTCAAGTTTTCCATTGCACATATATTTAAGAAAATAGACATTTTTCTTGGTTTGCCGTGAAAGGCGATTTTTTTTGGTATTTATAGCCGATTTTGGCGTTTATAGCCGATTTTTGGCGTTTATAGCCGATTTTGGCGTTTATAGCCGATTTACAATCCTTATCAATAATGAAAGACAAGAATTGTGATTTTTGTCTCTTTTGAAAAAATACAAACTACAATAAAAAGCAAGAAAAGGAGGATCTAACTTCTCAGGAGATTGTGGGGGACTCGTTTAGATTGACGGTCGCAAGCCATATGTGGGCTTCGCCATCATCCATGCAGATGAGAATAGAGGATGCTATCGATTCGCTTGGCTTGGCTATAACCTCAGGTTTTTAGAGGACAAAGACCAAAAGAAGGCCCTATGTCCAATAAAAAGCCGAGTAGACGGGCTGAAAAGCCATATCTAAACCATTGGAGGCAGGAGGAGAAGGCAAGGACCTTGGGGGGGGGGGTACCCCCCAAGGGACTTTTGTCACCTTGTTGCGGTGGCCGGTGTAGAACTTCCGCAGAGTTTTCTCTCTTTTTCCTTTCTCTGGATTTCTGTGCTTCTGTCTGTCTGTCTGTTTGTGCTTTTTTCTGATGATCTTCGTGTGTCCTTTTCTTCTTGGAGAGCTCTCCTATTTATAGGCTTTTAGGTGGCCATTTAGGAGGGTTTATGAGCTTTGATTGTCATAAAGCTACATAATGGGAGGAGTTACAAAATTGAATTGTTTATTTTGTAACTCCTTTTTCTTGGCTTCTGATTGGCCGGAGGAGATTGAGGGCATTTAATCGCCTTTAATCGCCATGATGGGAGGAGTTTCATGGGTTAAATGCCATGAATCTCTTAACTTGTAACTCCCGAATGCTTGCTTCTGATTGGGCCGTCCAAAGAAATGGATTAATGACTGTAATAAAGTTAGTCAATTAATCGCATTAAGTGGTCGCCGAGCAGCTGAAGAGTCGCGGGCCGTGCCACGTCTTTTGGGATTCTTCTGTTGATGATCATCGATGGATCTTCATGTAGATCGACATCAGATGACCATGTAATTTCAGGTGTTTGTTGCCAACAGCGGGTCGGTGCCATCTGTCCTGTCGATTTCTCGATCGGTCGGGTAGAAAGCACACTTTTTTTTGGTTGACCGGGTGGCGATCAATATTGTTTTCGATACTCTTGACGATTGACCCGTGTTTTGGACGGATGTCAGAGGACTTGGTGTCTCAAAAGCATGAATTTTGGAAAGTACCAGAGGCTGGGCTCTTCGAATCGCGAAAAAACGGTGAAAACCGGGGTTTCCGGGGCCTTCCCGGCGACCCCGGGTTCCAAGGTCGCCGGCGACCCTGGCCCAGGGTCGCAGGGGCCTGCGACCCTGGGGGGTTTTTCCCCCTTTTGTGTCCCGTTTTGTGTCCGTTTTTGCTGTTTTTCGATTCTTTTTTCTCCTGTACTTTTCCTTGACATTTTGACCATTTATTGGCCTGATTTCTTTGTAGGAAACCTGATGAGAATCCTTGCATTTTATTTTGCAAAGTTTCCAATTTCCTAAGAAAGCCGAAGACTTTGTCGCGCAGAGCTGCCGATTTTCCGTCAGAAGCTGAAACTGGGTCAAACGATGTCGGAATGACCTGAAATTTGGTGTGAAGCCTCCTGAGCAATAAATAAGACCAACCATAGGCTTTTGTTTGAGTTTTGAAGCCGTTTGGGGTCCTATCACCAGTAGACTTACTTTTTGTCGCGATGGAGATGTCGCGGTTTGATGTGCGGTCAACCGATGTCCGATTGACTTGAAATTTGACAGGGAACCTATTGGAGTCATTTTAAGATGATCCATAGGCTCTGTCTTGGAAACCATGGTCCCGGAGAGCTTTGCCGCCGAGAGGCCTGATTTGGCTTCCGAGCGTCAAACTATGGTCAAATGTTGTGGAAATGACCTGAAATTTGACGTGTAGCCCTTTATAAGCATTTTGAAGCCGTCCATGTGCTCTATCTGATGAGTAATGGCCTCGGTGGTTCTCGCCGCCAAGAGGCTTGATTTAGCTGTTCGAGGGTTGATGTAGGGTCAAACGTAGTCGGTTTGACTCGGAACTTGACGTGGAGCCTTTTGGAAGTATTTTGAGACTATCCATCGGCCCTGATCGAAGATTTGGTGTCTCCGATGCTTTTGCCGCCGAGAGCTCCTTTTCGGCTGTCTGAGAAGCGAAGTTAGGCCAAATGATTTTGAAATGGCCCGAAACTTCTTGTGTACTCCTCTTTTGGCTGTCTTGAAGAATCTTGCAGTTTTTGTTTGATTCTGACAAGATTTGGTTTTTGGAAGCAGCATTGCCTATTTATGGCAGGTTGCGACTTCATGTAGCTCTTTGGATCTTGAAGAGGCAAAGTGACATTTTTGGTGTCAACAAATGCCCCCTCGAGGTACAGCGACGATTTGCTTAACTTTTGTAGTCGATGTGCCTCGAAGAGATTTTCGAAGGAGAGCCTGTGACTTGACCAAGAGTCTTTGAGCAGTCTTTCTTTTTGGTATTTGTAGCCTCTTGAGCTTCCAGGGGAATTTTATGGTAGTGAAAGGGATCACGTACCATCTGGAGGCAAAGTTTTGAAGATGAAATCCGGGATGTGGATTTGGGTTTTGACCTTGTGACCTAACAGGCTATATGTGGCAGGTTAGGGGGTCGGGTTTGGTTTTGATCGTGTGACCCAACAAGCTGTATGTGGAACGTTGGGGGATCAATTTTGGTTTTGATCTTGTGACCTAACAGGCTGTATGTGGCAAGTTAGGGGATCAGGTTTTGGTTTTTGATTTTGGTCTTGTGACCTAACAGGCTGTATGTGGCAAGTTTAGGGGACCAGGATTTGGTTTGATTTTTATGGAATGTCAATTTCAAGATTTTGGCTCAATTTGGTATATGAGGCTGGATGGTTTGATTTTTGGAAGCTCATGGGGCTTGGAATTTTCTTTTGTATGGTCCAATCAACTCAAAAGAGGCATGGAACCATTTTTGTATGCTCTTGGTAAGAGGGATTTCTCTTTGACTAAAAGCCCAAAATAATTTTTTTTTTTTTGTGTGCCTAGGAGGTCAAACCTGGCTCATATGGGCTAACCCATGGGACCTTAAGCTTTTGAAATGGCTTAGATCTCATATGGTGTCATTTTTGTAAAGAATATCAAAAAATATCTCATTTGGATAGAGAATATCTAAGAATATCTTTACTTGGAGAGAATCTCTGATGATCCCTTTATTTTGGGATAGGATATCTCAAGATATCTTTCTTTTGGGAAAGAATCCGTCATCGATTTCATTTTGGGAGAAAATCCTTCAAGATATCTTTCTTTTGGGAAAGAATCTTTCTAATCTCTTTCTTTTGGTAAGGTTACTAATTAGTAACACTTACCTCTTTCTTCTTTCCTTCTTTGGTTTGCTCTCCTCTATAAAAGCTAGGAGAAGGTTGGATCTCTTGCTCTTATTACTTTCTTTTGCAATAATCTCAAGAGGGCTTCAAGACCAAGAGTTCTTCTTCTTCAAGATCTTCAAGACTTTTCTTCTTCTTCTCCATCAATGGCTTCAAGTAAGTTCTCCTTTTTTTTCAAGAAAACTCCATTGTAGGAAAAAAAGTTCTTTCTTTTCTCTTTTTTTTTGTTTCTTTCTTTTTTTTTTCTTCTTTTTTTTTCACGTGTTTTCCCTTTTTTTTTTTACACGTTTTTTCTTTTCTTTTCTTCTTTCTTTTTTTTTTTCATGTTTTTTTTTTGTGGGCCGTACGGACAGATCCTGTGGGCCACGGCCTGTGGGCCAGCCCCTTTTTTCTTCTTTTTTTTTTTTTTTGTTTTCTTTCCCCTCTTTTTTTTTTGAGAAAGTTTCTTTTCTTTTCTTTTTTGTTTTCTTTCCCCTTTTTTTTTTTTGAGAAAGTTTCTTTTCTCTCTCTTTTTTTTTTTTTTTTTTTGCTCAACATGATAATGCCCCTCTTTTTTTTGGCAAACCTAGATGTTCATGCATGCATTCAATTGTAAATTAAATTTGTAGCATGATGTGATATCATACCTGAAAGTTTTCGCAAATTTGGGAATTTGGAGCTCGCAGTGATGTTGAGCCCTTCCTGATTTTGCGGAGACTTTGAGGTTTCGAAAGTTTGGAGTTTCGGAGCTCGCAGCGATGTTGAGCCCATCTTCAAGCTTTCTATTTCTTTCGGGATAGTTCCTTTTCTTCGGAATTGCCCCGTCATCATGTCAAAATTTCGCCAGATTTTTTTTTTAGCGAGATTCTGTCATTTTGATGTTTGATCTTTTTCTTTTCCATCCTTTTCAGGTGGTTCCTCCAGAGCGAACAAGGGTAAAGAGCCTGCTACAAGCGTACCTCGTCGATCTTCTAGATCTTCTAATCCGGCCGTTCAGCAGGCTTTTGAGAAGGTCCAGTATGTTGAGAGAAATCTGGAAGAGTGCGACTCCCTCAACAGAGATGAGATGAGGCAGCGACTGATCGCTCTCAAGGGAGAGGAATTCTATAAGATCATGGTAAGCAGTCGTCCATGGGTGATGGAAGATCAGAGCGTTTTGCCCAAGCCTACCTTCTTCTTTGGTGATGCAGTCCCTGATGACATGACATACCAGAGGAGATGTTTTCAGTTTTCTTTCACAGCAGATGGTGAGAAGAAGACTGTTGCTACCCGGTCGACGTTTGATCGCACCGTCTCGATTCTGAGCCTTGCCCCCACGTGCCCTAAGAGGGAAGATCCTCCAAGTTGGGTGAGAAGGACAAATGTAATCAAGACCGGGGTTTTTGTTGGCGGTTCTCCTGGATATACGGAGAGGTCGCCTGTTGATGCCATCCAGCGGCTACCAGGGCTCTGATTATCCGTCGGTCGATTTGAGACCGGTGGGCCTTGGTATTTTCAGTGGTGACGGCAGCAATTGGATCAAGCCTTTTCGACTTCGAGGCCGTTTCAATGCCGACTCCGAGTGGAAGTTGTGGACTGATCGCGTCCTGCTGATTGGTGGCGCCGTTTTGAAGGAAGCCGGGATTTTTGATGCGGTCCGCGCCTTTAGGGAGATCATGATCTTTTCCGACGAGGCCTTCATGGCTATGCTGGAGTCATTCCTCCCACAAACCAATACCTTCGTTGTGACGAATGGTGAGATTGGTTTTTCTTTGAAGGAGCTGAGTGCCATTACTGGATTGCCCATCCTCGGCAAACTCTATGAGGAGTTTATGCCGATTGACAGCGTCCTCGAGGGGCAGTCTGAGGAGTTCAGGCTTCTATACTTTCAGCTCGTCGCCTTCTATGATTTTTTGAAGGAGAAGGGGGGTTTGAAAGTTAGATCCAGCAGTTGGAAGAGTTTTAGCTCTTCATTCCCCAACTTTTTTGATAGCAGGGAGTCTTCTGATAGCGTGACTCAAGAAGCCGGAGCTCAGGATCCAAGTTCAAAGAAGATCTTGGCCATGCAAGAAGAGTTGAGAGATTTCTGTGCAAGTACAAATGCCATATGTCCTGACATTGCACTGCGGAGAGATCTCGCTGTTTACCTCACTTATTGGCTTGGTGAGGCTGTTTTTGCTGGAGGAGATGGAACGCACATCCGGCCGCATTGTATTTTTCCGGCTTGTCAGATGGCGTTTGGAGAGCAGCTTGCTTTGGTGCCAGCTCTTTACTCCTACCTGTGTACCGAACTACAGGCTGCTGCTTTTTTGGTTCGGCTTGGGCTTCCCATGAATAGGGTATTTTCAGCCCATATCTTTTATTCGTGGTATGTATACCACTGTCCTGGCTTCCATCGGCTGGGTGCTGCACAGGATGATGATCCTCTGATGATTCGACTGGCTAAGGGCAAAGCCGTGTCCGAATCACTTTTGTTTGCCCGCATGAGGATCCGACGGTTCAGGGACGTCGAGATGGGGCAGTCTTCAGTGAAGCTTTCTCCGGAGTTGCGGAAGAAGGCTTTTGATTTTGGTGCCTCCCGAGACTCTACCAGGGCGGGGTCGGGAAGGCATTATTCCTTGACAAATGCAGAGAGAGAGTGGCTTTTCAGCATAGGTGTCGGCACGATGGTGTACCGCAGACATCTTTTCGTCGACATCCAGCCGTATGTACCTTCTCGCTTTGCTTTGCAGCTGGGCTTTTCTCAAGGCGTTGTTGGAGCGCCTTCAAGCATGGTGAAGCGCTTTGGAGGCTTACAGGACGGGAGAAATGCATGGGCTTTCTATAGTGCTGAAGACACTACAGCCATGATTTCTTATCCTGTGTTGCTGACTTCCCGGACTGCCGGCTTTGCGAAGTGGTTCGCGGAGAGCTTTTCGGCATATCGAGGGCTTTCCAAGAGGGAGCTTGATGTGAAGCTGGCATCTGGAAAGGGCCTTGGAAAGTCGGATGGCGTCCGGCGAGAGGAAGTTTGGGCCTTCCTTTCTGGAGAGAAGCACAAGATAGGCTTTCTCGGTGACCAGGGCGTCATTGGCTCTGAAGCTGTTCGAGAAATACCTGATGAGGCTTTGGAGCAGCTAGAACAGGAGGAAGCCGAACTTGGCGCTTGGATGCAAGCGGCACAGAGGCAAGCTTCCGTGGAGTCTACTGGCAAGAGTAGACCATCCAGTGAGGAGTCAAGTGGGAAACCTGACTCTAACGGTGGGGGAGGTTCCTCTAAGAAGCGAGCCCGCCGGGGTAAGAGGGGGAGGAGTCATCATCACAGCAAGGGGCAGCATGAGGACTCTCCTGACTTGGAAGTTCCTCTTACTATCGATGAGGATGTGCCAGTGGATGCTGACGAGCCTCCAGAGAAGAGAAGCCGAGAAGAAGAGACCGTTGGTGAAGGTATGATTCTTCCTTTTTCTCTTTCCATTTCTTTTCATGGGATTTTTTTTTCCATGTTCTGATTTGCTTCTTGTTTCTGCTTTTCTTTTTTTTTTTTTTTTAGCAGAGGAAGACTTGGTGATGCCTGAGGTCCCAACCGATGAGGTGGTGATGGATCCTGTCGAGGCACCTGAAGAAGAACCGAGGGACTTTGGAGTAGATCCAGAATCTCCAATTGGTACGACTTCTTTTGCTCTTTTTTTTGTTATTTTTTTTTTGAGTTTGTGACTTGGTTTGCTAACACATTTTTTTTTGTCAGCTGACTTGCCACAGGGTTCTGATGACTTTGAACCATCGATGGACGCAAATGTTGATGATGCTTTCGATGAGTTCATGGAGGAAGAGAGTGTTCCGCCAGTCGTCGAAGAAGGTATTTTATAGTAATAACCCTGATAATGATTTTCAAACAGGATTATATTCATACCTTTTTGTGTTTCTTTTGGCAGGTTTTGAAGTGACAGAGGAGGGTCCGTCGCTTCCAGAGCAAGGGATGCCAGAGGTTAATCCAGAGGTAGAGACTCCTGGGACCAGTTCTGACAATGTTGAGGAGATTCCTCGCGCTGAGATTCCTTCCCGAGCAGGAGCAGCTTCAACTGGAAAGAGTTCTTTTGTTACTCTTTCAACAGATGATGACATGAGCAGCCGACCAACGGAGTTGGGCGAATCTTCAGCTGTGCCATCTCTTCTTTTTGCAAAGAAGGTGGTGGTGCGAGTTCTGAGCTCTTGGATTGAGACTCTCTTTTCTGGGCACTTGGAAGCCGGATTTAGCATGATCCAGCATGTGCGTGAGATTCTCGGTGATGCTGAAGAGGCTGGTCTGGATGTCACATATGCCAGGGCGATCGTTAATAGGATCATTGAGCTGGGTGACAAGTGGTTTGAGACCATGGGTTTTCCTGACGATCAGTTCTTCAAGGAGATGTTCTTGGACCCTGCGGATAAGGCTCAATCTGACCTGGATGAGGCTACAGAAAGTAAGAAGCAGGCAGTCCGAGAGAGGAACTTAGAAGAGATAACCATCATTAGGCTGACACATGACCTTAACATCCTTGATAGGGAGGTCGATGAGGCCAGGAAACGTCTTGAGCATCTGCAGGCACAAGTCGCTGCCAAGTGGACTGAAATAACAGAGGCTCGTGAAAGGGAGACTGCTCTGATTCATCGAGTTGCGGATGCCAATCGAGTTCTCAAAAGGAAGTCTGATGAGGACAAACAATGGAAAACCGCTCGAGGGAAGCTTCCCAGTGCAGAAGAAGGGTTACAGCCCACCCCAGCATCTCATGGCAGGTTCCTGAAGAAGCGTGCCTTGGAATCCTTGACGGATGAAGCCAAAAGCTTGCTTAAGGAGCTGAACTCTTGGCTGGAGACCATTTTTGATTGAGCTCCTGTATACAGAAACCATCCTTCTTTCTTTTTTTTTTTTGGTACCACTTGTATTTTTTTGGTACTTTTTTTTGTAGTGCTTGTGAGCACTTTTCTTCTTTTTTTTTTTGGTACCACATGTATTTTTTGGTACTCTTTTTTTGTAGTGCTTGTGAACACTTTCTTTTTTTTTTTGGTACCACATGTATTTTTTGGTACATCTTTTTTTTTTGTTATCCCTACGCTCACTTGAATCTTTTTGTGGTAAAAGTAATTGCTAAATGGGATGCTCTTTTTTTTTTTTGTTATCCCTACGCTCACTTGAAAGTAATTGCTAAATGGGATTTGATCAAAAGGTTGTCATTTTGTGAAAATCTTTTGTCAAGTGATTGTTTTGGCATGAAAGCCAGGTTTTTGTTTGTGGCCTGGAAGCCAATTTTGGCATGAGAGCCAGCTTTTCTTGTGGCATTGATAGCCGAGTTTTTTTTTTGTGGCATCTATAGCCAGTTTTGGTGGCATTGATAGCCGAATTTGTTTTGGTGGCATTGATAGCCGGTTTGTTTTGTGGCATCTATAGCCGGTTTTTGGTGGCATTGATAGCCTGTTTTGTTTTGGTGGCATTGATAGCCCTTTTTTTTTTTTTTTTGAAATCCAAGTTTTTTGTTTGTGGCATTGATAGCCGGTTTTGTTTTGGTGGCATTGATAGCCGGTTTGTTTTGTGGCATCTATAGCCGGTTTTTGGTGGCATTGATAGCCTGTTTTGATGGCATTTATAGCCGGTTTGTGGCATTTATAGCTTGTTTTGATGGCATTTATAGCCGGTTTGGTTTTCAAAAAATGCAAGTATCGACTAAAAGTCGCCTCCCTGCTGAATGTTCTTGCAAGTATCGATGGAATGTCGCATCCTTGCTCATTCGGTTGCGAGTATCGATGGAATGTCGCATCCTCGCTGATTTGGGTGCAAGTATCGATGGAATGTCGCATCCTTGCTTTTCAAAAATTTTGGTTTTGCGGGTACTGACTTGATGTCGTTTCCCCACGATTTTTGAAATTTGTGGTTTTCTCGAACCTTTGGGTTATGGATATCAACTGAAATGTTGCGTCTCCACATTTTTTTTTTTAAGGTTTATTCGAACCTTTGAAATTTGGGTTGTGGATATCAACTGAAATGTTGCATCTCCACAGTTTTGGATTTTGCAAGTACCGACGAAATGTCGCTTCCCTGCGATTTTGGAAGTGTCGAACGTGGTTCGCTTGCTTCCGATTTGTGCGAGTATTGACTAAGCGTCGCTTCCTCGCGGTTTTTGAAAAACCATTTTTTTTGTTTAAAGACACGAGGGTCATAAGTTTTGACCTAAAACCATTTTGGCGGTAAAAGGCAGGGTGGACTAGGGTGGAAATCCCTGAATCCGGATTTTGTTTCAAACCATGAATTTTGGGTTCAAGGGTTGAAAATTTTGGTCAAGTTAGGGAAAGGTTCCTAAACTTGGATATATTATTTTTTTTTGAACAATGAAACGATGAAAGTAAGCATTGTTTTAGATTTCTAGAAATTTCAACATTTGATATGAAAATTCTAAAAAAAGGGTGGGTTTAGCGAGCGTGTACCTGGAAACCGGTTTTGGCCGTACATGCATTGCTCTTACCCAGTTGGGTAAGTCTTCAAGGGTAGTACCGCTTTAAGAACTTGCCGTTGATGGGCAGCATACATCTGTCACCTTCCATGTTTAGGAGTGCGTATGCGCCGTTGGAGAAAACCTTGTCGATGACGTAGGGTCCCTCCCATTTTGGCTCAAATTTGCCTTTGGACTTGTGAGCGAAGACCATTGGTCTTTTTACCGCAAAAACCAAGTCATTCTTTTTGTAGGCGCGTTGCCTGACCTTTTTATCGAAAGATCCTGCCATACGTGCTTGGTAAAGTTCAATGCTTTGTTGAGCTTCGAGCCGTCTCTCATCGAGATTGTCCAGCTCATGGAGTCGCAATTTGACATTGCTTTCTTGAGTCATGTCATTTTGCAAGGATACCCTCAAGGAAGGAATTTGTACTTCCAAGGGCACGACAGCTTCGCATCCATAGACCAAGGAGAATGGTGTGCTATGGGTTGGTCCTCGAACGGTGGTTCGATAGGCCCACAAAGCTTCAGACATTTTGTCGCTCCAGTCTCTTTTGTGACTAGAGACCATTTTTTTGAGGATTTTGCAGAGTGTCTTGTTGAAAGCTTCTGCTAACCCGTTTGCTGCTGGATTGTATGGAGTCGAAGGACAGCTTTGGATTTTGTATTTGTCGCAGAACCTGTAGAATCGATGATCCCGAAACTGTGGTCCGTTATCATGGACGAATCTTTTGGGTATGCCGAAACGACAAATGATGTTGGTGCGTAGGAACTGAAGGACTGATGAGGTCTTCATTTCGTTAAACGCAAATGCTTCTGACCACTTGGAGAAGTAATCCGTAGCGGCGAAGATGAAGCGATGACCTTTGCTTGAAGGGGGAGAAATAGGACCTATGATGTCCATACCCCAGGCTTCGAAAGGCCATGAGATCGCTGTAGGATGCAGCCATTCTGGAGGCATGTGAATGTAATCTCCATGAACTTGGCATTATTGGCAGCGCTTAGCAAATTGCATTGCGTCAGCTACCATGGTAGGCCAGTAATATCCTAACCTTTTTATCTGATCATAGAGCTTAGGTCCAGCCTGATGAGCTCCACAAAGACCAGCATGAACTTCTTTGAGTGTTTCTTCAGCCTCTTGTTGTGACAAGCAGCGTAGAAGTACTCCGTTGAAGGATTTCCTGTAAAGGATTTTTGAAGGAATATCCAAATGGAAGCTTGGGGTTCGCCTTTGGATGCTTACCCGTTCTTTTGGATCTTCAGGTAGGATTCCGAACATAATGTAATCAATGAACGGATCCCTCCAGTCGCCGATTGAAGTTTGAAGGATTGAAATCCGACTTCCGACCACTTGGTGGCATTCAACAACTGCTTGGTGTGTGTTAAGAGGAGGAAGGATTCTTCTTTCGCACACTGTGATTTGCATGTTTTCCCCTTCCTGGATTGCCATGGATGCGGCAAGTCCGGTTAGGGCATCTGCACGTATGTTTTCACCTCTACGAATGTGGATGATGTGACAGATGTCAAACTTTTGCAGAAGTGATTGTGCCTTGTTGTAGTAGGGCAACAAATCTGGCTTCCTGACTTCAAATTTCTGATTCATCTGGTTGACGATCAGTTGAGAGTCTCCAAAGACTTCCAGCATGGTGATACCGGATTCGATGGCGAGTTCCAATCCTAAGATCAGAGCTTGATATTCAGCTGCATTGTTTGTGCATGGTTCCAGTAGCGAGAAAGCGTGTGGAATCATGTATTTGTCGGGGCTAACAAAAAGGATGCCAACTCCCGAGATCAGCTGTCCTTTTTCATTTGTCCTGGTTGCACCGTCAAAGTACATATCCCAGGAGGCACTTTGCGAGAAAGTCTCCACATTGTAGACTGGTTCGTCTGGGAGATCATCTCTGAGTGGAGAATCTTTAGGCAATGGATGCTCTGCGAGGAAGTCCGCTAGAGCTTGCCCTTTGATTGCTTTTTGTGGTACATACCTAATATCAAATTGTGACAGAAGGATGGACCATTTTGCCAGTCGAGCATTGAGAGAACCTGCCTTTGTGACATAGGTCCGCTTGCTTTGGAGAGCCCTGGTGGTCTTCAGGGACTGCAGGCTCTGGATTGCGAGGAGGCTCGTTGACGCGTTCTTGCTCTTGTTCTAGAGCGAGTCGCTACAAGATCCTTGCATATTCTTCAAGATCAGGCATGGGAGCCGGATCTTCTTCTTCATCATCTCTTTGTGGCTCAACATTGTTGATTCCCACTGGAGTAATGAGAGGTGCTGGGTCAACAACATTTTCTTGTACAGCTTCTTGGTCTTCTTCATCATCAGACCAGGATCCTTGTGGCTGTAAGGGGTTATACCAGATTACTGGCATAAGATGAGACTCAGGAACCCATTCTTCATCGGAGAGATATTCTCCTGTTTAAAGGGACTCCTCCCACTCATCTGTGTAGTTGGATTCGAATCCATCATCGGTGTCACTGGACTCGTATCCATCAATGGAGAATCCAACTACCGAATTGCAAGAGTATGATGCCTCCTGCATGGCTTCTTTGAATTGAGGTGGCATGAAATCACTGAGAGTGAATTTCCTTACCCCCTTTGAAGTCTCTGGAAGGGATGTTTTTGTTACCTCCAGTGAAGCGGTAGAGGAAGCCTCTGCCTTTTCTTTGACCTCTAGTTTTGGCTGGGTCTTCTCTTGCCGTTTGAGCTTGAGGAGATGTTTCCTAGCCTGCCTTCGCTGTTTAGCTGTAGGCTTTGTTTTCACGACCTCCCAATTTTCATCTTCCAGGAGATCGGGATGTACCCATATCGGTTGTCCGTCTGGTGTCGGGTAAGGAACCAGTTCCTCGGATGCTTCGATTGAGTTTATCACCTTGAAGGAAGTAGTGATCTTCTTCTTCTTCGGTGATTTTGATGTTTGTCCACATGTCACCATATTGACGGAGGCAGACCCATAGTTTTTGTCAAAGGTGATGACTCCGTTTTTCCACATCTCATTTATTTTCTCTCTCACAACGAAGCATTGATTGAGAGGATGCGAGATCATCTGGTGGTATGGACAGTACCGAGGATCGTTGGTTTTGCCAACATCACCCGGTCTTTTTGGTTCAGGCAAGGTGAGCTTGCCGTTTGCCACAAGAGCCCAACAGCTTTGTTTTCAGCTTTCTTTGGTGGCTGAGGAGCTGACTTGGTCTGCACATTGAAGACCTCTTTCTTCTTTGGTTTTGAGGTCGTAATGGCGGTTGGCTCTTTTCTTGATGATTTCTGACTGTTGAGGTCCTTAATCACCGTTTCAGCTTCCATGGAAGCTTCTAGGAGTTCTCCCAGGTTTTTTGATTTGTTGCCGATGATCATGGAGCGGATTCTGGCTCTCATGTTGTTTCGGACAGATGTCGACTAGCGACGCTTGTGGCAATACATCAGAGCATTTGTATGCCATTGCTTTCCACTTGTGAATGAAGTCATATGTTGACTCATTCTCCCCCTGTTTTAGGCTGCACAGCTGAGCCATAGTAGCGGGATGATCTTCACCTTTGAAGTGAGTCAGGAAGCGTGTCTCTAGCATGGCCCAGTTTTGGATTGAGTCCTCTGGCAGAGTGGAGTACCAATCGAAGGCCGTACCTTTTAGGGGTACTTGCAAAGAGGCGGATCTTGAGTGCATCTTGATCCGCGATAGCTCTCGTCAGGATCTTGAAGTGGATGACGTGCTGTCTGGCTGATCCTTTCCCCGTATATGTTTGGAGAGTAGGATGCTTGAATTTGGTGGGGAATGGGACCGAGTCCATCCATAAGGGATATGGTGGCTTGATCCCATGCTCCTTGAGTATATCCTCTTCTTTTGCTTTGGCGAGGATACCGTCTACGTCCTTTTTGGTAAGGGCGCGTGACTCATTTTCTTCTCTATTTACCTCGTCGTCTTGATGATTCGGAGGAGGTTCATTGTTCGCCTGATTTTGGAAGGCGAGGAGAAGGTTTTCCATCAGAGTTTCAATCCTCTGCTGGCCCTGTTCCAATTGCTGGATGCGGGTGATCGCATCTTCTGGAGGTGGATTGCGGGGTGGTGGCTCAGAATTCGTAGCCAAGACATTCATCCCTCGTGATTCGAACGAAGAAACTGTCCTGGTGACTGAGCTGGGGCTCATTCTTTTTGAAGAGGAGCTTGAGGAAGGATCACTCTGCTGTCCTTTGCTTGAAGGAGCAGGGGATTCTTCTGAATGTCTTCTTGTCCTTGAGACGCTGCGGGTCATTGGACGTCGGACATGGATTTTTGTTGCTGATTTTTGGCGCCTTCTGGTTTTTTCCAACCATATGGACTGCAGCAACTTGGTTGGGTCTTTCTTTTTCGACCCATTTAGGAGAGACTTGAAGTGTGGGAGGCTGGGTCCTTTGCTTCTCTAGTCTCTTTTGTCGGTATGACGCGCGGCGGCGTATACGACGAGCAATTTGAGCTTCGGTCAGCTCTGGCTGGGCTTTGACGATGAAGGATGTGCTCCCTCGGGCGCAGCAGCCGAGCCTGTCTTCTTTGTAGCTGGGCAAGGACAGGATGCGAACCCTGTCCTTCGCCTGTTGCAGCGAAGCTTTGAATTTTTCGAGTTCGGCCCCTGTAGAGATGAAGGGTCGAACTGCAGGTTTGTAGGCCTTAGCAGGTGCTTGTGGAGGCCTTGTGATGCATGACTTGATTTTGGGCTTGTAGGAACAAGCCGGCTCATGCTGGGTTGACTTGGAAGTCGAGTCGGAGATGGGTCTCTCCTCTTTTATGTAGGCAAGAGGATAGAACTGGTTCTCCTTGAGTGGGGCCAGGAATGCTGGCTTAGTGGATGTCTGGGACCTTCTCTGTTTTGGTGAAGGTCTTGGGGACCAAGTCTTGGGGTAGACCTGGTTGTTTGCAGGTCGAGGCTTCGTGGGGCTGCCACGGGCTTCAGGCCTTCTGGTGCTCGCCTTTGGTGTCACGGTAGTGACACGTTGAGAGGCGAGTTTCTGCTTCTTGGAGGGAGCAGTTTGTTCCTCAGGAAGTGGGAATGGTCCCAGCGTCCCAAAGACGATAGTCCGGGGAGTCGAGGTCGACCCGGAGTTTAGAGAGTTGCCGAGGGAGTTGACACTTCGGCAGCTGATGGGGGCGCTTGTAGGTGCGCGTAGTTTGCTTCTGTTGAAGCATGAGTTGGTGCTTGTTTTCATCGAAAGTAATGGTTAGTGAAGCTGCCATTGTTAGTTTTTCGAAAATTTCTGAAACAAGACCACATCCATTAGTAATCACAAGAATATAATGATCATAAATGGGAAGTTCTATGGTTTCGTCTTTTCAAATTGCTCGAGGTAGATGACCCAAGCAATATGAGGAAGGCAAAATGCCATAGAAGGTACAATTGTTCTGATCGCAGGTATGGTAAAGCCCAGAATGGGCATCCCAGTGACTGCTAGAAGCAATTGTGAACTTAAATTCGACTTATCGAGAAGCAGAGCTTGCTCGAGGTAAGAAGAATATAAAGTTGGAGTTACAGATGTGCCGGTCGCAATACAGTAGACCCTGAAAGGGCGTACTAGTACCGCTAGACACAAATGTTTTGAGACCGCATCCATGAGATGAGATTCTCTGTTTTGAAAGGTCAAGACTGGATTCATCAAAGAGAGCAGATGGTATTCCGATCTGAACACGGGCTCAGCGATTTCCGCGAGCGCCAGTGCTTAGAAAGAAATGAACCATAATTTCTCGGATCTGAATCTAAAGATGACGAGTTTTTTTTTTTGAAAAGTCAATATCGGGTTCATCAAAGAGAGCAAAAGGCATTCCAATCTGAACACGGTCTCAGCGATTTCCGTGAGCGCCAGTGCTCAGAAAGGAGAAGACCAAGATTTCTCCAATCTAAACCCAAAATGACGGAAGTTTTTTTTTTGAAGATTTTGAAGATTTTTTTTTTTTTTTTAAAATCTTTTTTATTTTATTTTATTATTTTATTATTTTTTATTTTTTGTTTTTAAGATTTTTTTTTTGAAAAAAATTTTTATTTTTTATTTTTTATTTTAAAGTTTTTATTTTTATTTTTTTAAAAAAATTTATTATTATTTTTTATTTATTTAAAAGACGAGAGAGTACACATAGGCCTCCTAACCCGGTCTTATGAAATCTTGATTGATAGAATTGCCCCCAGGTAAGGGTAGGATTACTTAATGAACCCGTTTGGAGGACCCTTGCCTAGAACAGTCAAGCTGTCTCCACACTCTGGACAAGGTTTTTCCTTGAATCAACCATGATCAAAGAACACAGTTGGTTTAACCTTAGTGGTCTATGTCTTTTTTTTTTATATTTTATATTTTTTTTTATGAACTCATCGAAGAGAAACAATGGCCCAACCCCCGATCCGAACACGGTCTCAGCGATTTCCGTCAGCGCCAGTGCCCAGAAGGGAGAGGATCAAAGTTTCTCAATTTTGAATCCAAAATGAAAAATCTAAAATTTTTTTTATATATTTATATATATATATATATTTTTAGATCTTTAATGAACTCATCGAAGAGAAACAATGGCCCAACCCCCGATCCGAACACGGTCTCAGCGATTTCCGTGAGCGCCAATGCCCAGAAGGGAGAGGATCAAAGTTTCTCAATTTTGAATCCAAAATGAAAAATCTAAAATTTTTTTATATTTTTTTTTTGTTTTAAATTTTTTTTTTTTGAAAAGAGAAAGAGTGGAAATAAATTCAAAGAATTAGAAATTTCCAAACAATAAATCTCATCTCATTTTTTTAGATGCGGAATTCAACATAGGCCACCAATTATAAAGTAGCCAAGGAATCGAGAAAAGAAATATAAGCATAGAGCAAAATATATGATATGCAAATATTTCATTTCTAGCATCGTGTTCTCAAATAAACGGGTCCCACCGGGTGGAGCCAGCTTGATGGACCGCGCTCCAAATGCTCGAGTTCCTACCGAGGTCGGCGGACGTGGGAGTCCGTTTGGGTCCGACCCTTTCGTAACCGGGGGGCAGGGGCGTGCATCAACATTTCTTTTTTTGTGTGGGTGTGCCAGATTTTCTATTTTTACTTGGAATTGCAAGTGGTGATCCGGAGATCAACCTTCGCAAGTAAAAAGGAAATCAACTTCTTTCAAGTTTTCCATTGCACATATATTTAAGAAAAGAGACATTTTTCTTGGTTTGCCGTGAAAGGCGATTTTTTTTGGCATTTATAGCCGATTTTGGCGTTTATAGCCGATTTTTGGCGTTTATAGCCGATTTACAATCCTTATCAATAATGAAAGACAAGAATTGTGATTTTTGTCTCTTTTGAAAAAATACAAACTACAATGAAAAGCAAGAAAAGGAGGATCTAACTTCTCAGGAGATTGTGGGGGACTCGTTTAGATTGACGGTCGCAAGCCATATGTGGGCTTCGCCATCATCCATGCAGATGAGAACAGAGGATGCTATCGATTCGCTTGGCTTGGCTATAACCTCAGGTTTTTAGAGGACAAAGACCAAAAGAAGGTCCTATGTCCAATAAAAAGCCAGTAGACGGGCTGAAAAGCCATATCTAAACCATTGGAGGCAGGAGGAGAAGGCAAGGACCTTGGGGGGGGGGGTACCCCCCAAGGGACTTTTGTCACCTTGTTTCGGTGGCCGGTGTAGAACTTCCGCAGAGTTTTCTCTCTTTTTCCTTTCTCTGGATTTCTGTGCTTCTGTCTGTCTGTCTGTTTGTGCTTTTTTCTGATGATCTCCGTGTGTCCTTTTCTTCTTGGAGAGCTCTCCTATTTATAGGCTTTTAGGTGGCCATTTAGGAGGGTTTATGAGCTTTGATTGTCATAAAGCTACATAATGGGAGGAGTTACAAAATTGAATTGTTTATTTTGTAACTCCTTTTTCTTGGCTTCTGATTGGCCGGAGGAGATTGAGGGCATTTAATCGCCTTTAATCGCCATGATGGGAGGAGTTTCATGGGTTAAATGCCATGAATCTCTTGACTTGTAACTCCCGAATACTTGCTTCTGATTGGGCCGTCCAAAGAAATGGATTAATGACTGTAATAAAGTTAGTTAATTAATCGCATTAAGTGGTCGCCGAGCAGCTGAAGAGTCGCGGGCCGTGCCACGTCTTTTGGGATTCTTCTGTCGATGATCATCGATGGATCTTCATGTAGATCGACATCAGATGACCATGTAATTTCAGGTGTTTGTTGCCAACAGAGGGTCGGTGCCATCTGTCCTGTCGATTTCTCGATCGGTCGGGTAGAAAGCACACTTTTTTTTGGTTGACCGGGTGGCGATCAATATTGTTTTCGATACTCTTGACGATTGACCCGTGTTTTGGACGGATGTCAGAGGACTTGGTGTCTCAAAAGCATGAATTTTGGAAAGTACCAGAGGCTGAGCTCTTCGAGTCGCGAAAAAACGGCGAAAACCGGGGTTTCCGGGGCCTTCCCGGCGACCCCGGGTTCCAAGGTCGCCGGCGACCCTGGCCCAGGGTCGCAGGGGTCTGCGACCCTGGGCCAGGGTCGCAGAGGGGTTTTTCCCCCTTTTGTGTCCCGTTTTGTGTCCGTTTTTGCTGTTTTTCGATTCTTTTTTCCCCTGTACTTTTCCTTGACATTTTCACCATTTACTGGCCTGATTTCTTTGTAGGAAACCTGATGAGAATCCTTGCATTTTATTTTGCAAAGTTTCCAATTTCCTGAGAAAGCCGAAGACTTTGTTGCGCAGAGCTGCCGATTTTCCGTCAGAAGCTGAAACTGGGTCAAACGATGTCGGAATGACCTGGAATTTGGTGTGAAGCCTCCTGAGCAATAAATAAGACCAACCATAGGCTTTTGTTTGAGTTTTGAAGCCGTTTGGGGTCCTATCACCAGTAGACTTACTTTTTGTCGCGATGGAGATGTCGCGGTTTGATGTGCGGTCAACCGATGTCCGATTGACTTGAAATTTGACAGGGAACCTATTGGAGTCATTTTAAGATGATCCATAGGCTCTGTCTTGGAAACCATGGTCCCGGAGAGCTTTGCCGCCGAGAGGCCTGATTTGGCTTCCGAGCGTCAAACTATGGTCAAATGTTGTGGAAATGACCTGAAATTTGACGTGTAGCCCTTTATAAGCATTTTGAAGCCGTCCATGTGCTCTATCTGATGAGTAGTGGCCTCGGTGGTTCTCGCCGCCGAGAGGCTTGATTTAGCTGTTCGAGGGTTGATGTAGGGTCAAACGTTGTCGGTTTGACTCGGAACTTGACGTGGAGCCTTTTGGAAGTATTTTGAGACTATCCATCGGCCCTGATCGAAGATTTGGTGTCTCCGATGCTTTTGCCGCCGAGAGCTCCTTTTCGGTTGTCTGAGAAGCGAAGTTAGGCCAAATGATTTTGAAATGGCCCGAAACTTCTTGTGTACTCCTCTTTTGGCTGTCTTGAAGAATCTTGCAGTTTTTGTTTGATTCTGACAAGATTTGATTTTTGGAAGCAGCATTGCCTATTTATGGCAGGTTGCGACTTCATGTAGCTCTTTGGATCTTGAAGAGGCAAAGTGACATTTTTGGTGTCAACAACCAGGGGTAGGGACTTGAGTGATTCTTCTTTATTTTGGGCTTGAGTGTTATTTGTAGTGAGTTGGGTAGTACTTGGAAATATGTAATTAAACCTTGATTTTCTATCACTTGTTATTTTTAGGCTGGTTAAGCCCGTTATACTTGATATGATTTTGATGATACGTTATGTTTCTGCTATTTTATTATTTGCTTCCGCTTAACTCATTATGATTCCGCAATTTAACCTTTGATGAGATATTGTTCAAAAAGTTTTAAATTGGACCTCACTGCGGACCTACGATCTTGAAAGTTCTCAGATTTTCCAAGAAGTAGCGCGCCAATTTCGGTACTTTGATGGTTTTCTCGGTATCCGAAATTGGGGCGTTACAACTGTGACAACATAGACAGGCAGGCTATAGCTTCAATCTTCATGTCAACAACGTATTTTCTCTGGAAGGCATGAAATGAATATACTTTCCACTCCATCTAGCCCTTTATAACAAGAATCAAGGAATGGAACATTGATGCGCTCCTCTTCTCTTTTAGTAATATCACAAGGACAATCAAAGGAGAACACCTTGAACATATCCACAATTTTTGGGTAGCTCAAGCTCCACTAACCAACAGATACTAACAGGTTTTTGTTCCTCTCATTGGGCTCTTTTTGTATCCTTCTGTTTGTTTAGTTGCCTCCTGCTGTCTGTTTTTTTGGACTTCTGAAGTCCTTGTTTTCTCCCCTCCTTATCAATACAATTGGCTTTAAGTGAAATAAATAAATAAATAAAAGAAAAGTGAGCTCGACAGCTCAGCAAGTAACTAGTCATAATCATTAAGACTCGAAATTGATTAATAGAATACACACTTACAAAGTAAATCACATGATCGACATGATGCCAGAAATGAAGAGAATCACATGTAAAAATGTGCCTTTTGGGAACTAATTCTAAAATAGGAAATCGTGTAAGAATAACATCACAATGTTCCAAACTATATAAAAAAAAACTAATTAGTGGGTCCGGCATTAGGTCAATTGATTATTTTTTCTTAATTTCTTATTCGGTATTAGGGCTGCACGACCGGATTTCCGGTCCGTCCTAAAATGAAGGACTGGACCTGACCACTTATAAGTGGTCCAGTCCGGTCCGAAACGGTCTGGTTGGACCACTTAAGTGGTCCAGACCGGTTTTAATTTTTTTTCCTAAGCCTTTTTTTTTTTGACCTTATTCCTTATGGGTCATGTTGGGTTTGGGTCTAAGATGGAAGGTATCGAGAGAACTGAAGAGGTATGGTAACATCACGCCCAAATCATCATCTTATCAATTATGATTAACTGAGATATAAATAAAATCTTCGTTTTTGGCCCAACAACACCACATGTTGGGCCACGCCTATCTGCCAGGGTTAGACCAGATTTCTAACTGGTTGGGTCATGGCTATTGAACATGACCTATCAAAGCAAGAAAAAAAAAAATTTAGATTACATTAAGCTTGGGCCCTGTGGCCCATTGAAAAAACTAGAGCTCCTGCTAACCATTTTTTCATTTCATAGTTACATTTATGTTCCACAATCCACATGCTACAGGGTTTCATCTGCATCTACTCAGTGGTAAAGGGATTCGCTGCAGATCGAGCTGGGCTTCACCAAATGTGTGAGCAGGCCATATCATCTGGGAACATTATGGTGATTGCAAGATTGGAAAGGAAGAGCCTTCTGCCTTCCTCAGTCTTATCTACTAGTCTCATACATTGCTATGACCACAATGATGTCAGGGAGACGCTGGCCACTGCTATTGATCGGATGGAAGGAATTGAGCTCTACATTATGGCTTGGCCCACTGGCCCATGTTTGTATTAAAAAAAATAAAAAATATATATTTATTATTTATATTAATAAATCCGGTCCGGTCCGATCCGGATCGGACCCCAAAAGGCCTGGACCGGACCGGATATAACTGGTTTTCCAAATCCGGTCCGGATTTGGACCATTGAAACCGCAAATCCGGTCTGGTCCGGTTCTGTGCAGCCCTATTCGGTATATCATGTTGTGAGTCTTTTTATAAATTGCCAAATACTTCAAAGGTATATTGAAATTTATGAAAATTGACAAACACTAAAAGTAACACAATATAATAATACGAGACTATTTTGTTCTATGATAATGAAGTCTTACAATATTAAAATTTATTAATATTGCGTTATGCATTTATCCAAACACTCCATAATATTCCCTTCTAGATCTTTATTAGGAAAAATGTCCAGACAAATGAAAGTAACTGGACCCACCTTGGCCCGACAGCCCAAGGCACTCCCATTATGAGCCCATACCCATTTGCCAAGGACTCTATTGTAAACTCCCTAACAACTTGGCCTTATGTGCAAAATTCCTAAAAGAGAAATCCCCTTTTAAATCCCATTTCACCAGCCAACAACTTCGCCTTATGTGCAAATTCCTAAAGGAGAAATCCCCTTTTAAATCGAACCCCCCCCCCCCCCCCCCCCGGTTAGGTCTTCCCCCAAGGCTCAAGAGTCTCCCCATCATCTCCTTCACTAAGAGCATGCATTGGTGATTTAGTGGGTTTCCCTTTCATTTTGGCATGTAGGAGGTGGGTTCGTTACTTGGTTTGGATTGGGGAGGTGTGAAAGCCAAGATTGTGATAACCGTAGGCTCTAACAAAGGGGGTTTTGCTCAACTAAGTCGAAAGGCAATCATATAGACATGATTAATGGTGTAGGCATGTTTATTTGTTTGATTCTAATGCTTTAAATGTGCCAACCTTCTCTATCATGTGCATTTATGATATTTGGGTTGGTGGGTGTGAATTTAAAATGCATTAATGGTGGATAGTTACATAAAACAAAATTGATAGAAATATTTGATTTATGCTATTGTAGTTATACTCCTCTCTTGTTAAGTTTTATTGACTAACGCATTAGTTCATTACTAGTTGATAGATATGTAGTTGCATAAGTTTGGATTTTATTTCATCATTGTTATATCAAGGTATAAGCAATGTAGGAAGAAGAGTGAATCCGCATAAAGCTGGACGCCATCCTATGGATCCAAACCTTCCTTTTGGCATTTAGAATTCTAGCCAACTGATGCACAAATCTAAGTTGGAAAGGATTGTTTTACTGGAACAGGTTGATTTCCAAAAATTGATGTGGGGCCCACCTGTTCCCACTGGATAGGTAATCTGATCCGGGCATATGAAGGGGGCACATGGGCGACCTTAATGGTCGGGTCCCTTTGTGGGTGGGGCCCATCTGGATCCACCATCCAGAGCATGGGAGGCGTGAGTCCCCATTTCATTAAACCTACGAACGGTCGTTGAGACATGAGTTCTGTCCATACTTTATACTAAACCCAGGTAAGGAGATATGAGTTTTGGAAACATGTGGTGCCCTTTGAATTTCCAACCCAGCCCCCTTACTTTATACTAAACACAATAATCCCTGAATTATATCATGATTTTACACAATAATCTCCTTTGAATTATTTAATGAATTATTTTCTCCACTTAATGATTGTGTGGAATCATATGATATCTTTATGTAACAACCTGGGCCCACTCTCCACATGATATTGTCCACTTTGGCCCACATGCCTCACGATTTTATTTTTGGTAGGCCTTAACCCACCAAAAGGCCTCATGTGGAGTTAAGGATCATGTCACACATATATACCAAAGATCTAGACTAACGTGTTTCCGATGTGGGACTCGTGCACCACTGCATACCCAGTTGTTAAGAGTTTTCCCCAGCCTTCTCTATCTAGGCGGATGCTCGCTGCACCCAACCCCTTTTACTGGGGGGCTACAAGTGTGACACTTTAGGAATTCCCAAATCAACCTGTTGGCCTGAAACTAGATTAATCTACTATTTATGGCATGATACGACCCGGCAAAATTTGGACCCTAGCCCCACTTGGCCTATGAATATGAATTGGACCTTGAGCTAGGGGGTGTGTAACCCTGGCATCTCCCTGTGGATTGTGCAGTAACACATGAGGGACCCATATTATGCTATGTGGGTGGCGTAGTTGGTTCTCAGGATGCCAACAACTTCCGAAGAACCAAATGATTACAAAAAGCATCCCGGACCCGCATAACCACCGCGACGAACGGTATGGACCGTACATGTGATGTTTGACCTTAGCTTTAAGATGGTTAGTACCTACTCCCTTTGGCCTTTACCCATATAGTTTGGTTAGGTTAATGTTAGCTTAGGACTCCCTGTATATTACATGATTAGAGAATACACCCATTTCCTTTGTTGGTTCATCACCATTGCCTCTACCCTCACGAGGTGCCCCCCTTCCCCCACTTATTTAGTTTTGTTGATGATGCGATGAGGACTCCCAATGAGAGACTAATCGGGCACCTTTTTTTGGGTATGTGTGTATGCGTGGGTTAGAGGGTGTGTGCACATGTGTGAGTCGGGTGTGTGTGCATGTGCGTATATGGTTTGTACTTACAACCTGCAGGTCGGGGGTGGACGTAACCTGCATTCCGGGTTCGCCTGTGTTGCATTTGTTTGACCAGCTCGTCTGGATATCGGGTATAGAGAAATATAGGTGAAAAATAAAAGGAAGCAGGTGCAATTAGACAGTAGTAAAGAAATGTGTGTATGTATGATAATTCTATTTCAACAACAAGAGACCTCGGGCTTCACACTACAGCTAGGCTTCTGGTATGTCCACTATTGTAACTGCCAGTACCCCTTTTACAAAGAGATTACAGATGATGATAGACTATTCCTAGCACCGGAAGAGGAGATCGAAGTATTCCTCATTTCTTCCCTTCCTTCCCTAGATGGGACCTTTCTCTCTTCGGGCAGCTTCCCCTTTTTCCTCTCGTTGCCACTATCTTGGGATCAACGTCCCCTTTTATAGGATACTTAATTTACATGTGTTGGCCCAGGCTGCCCCTTTATCCTTCTTGCCTCTGTCTTCCTACCTCTGTCGATCGAGTTGTGGAGGTGAACGAACCTCCTTGGTCGGGCCCGGGTGACGTATGGAATCCTGATTACTCCCTCTTCTTTACCTCTTCTTTGGCTTTATCACGGTCATATATGATCTGGGCCCTCTAGCAATGGACCCTGCCCATCATACGTGCCTACGCCGGGTTTGCCCGGGTTGCATTCATTCGCCCAACTCGTCTGGGTACCAGGTTCGCCTGGGTGCATTCATTTTGATGACATATGATGGTTTGATTATTTATGGGCTATAAGTTATGTTTCATTTATTTAGTGTTTATGTACCTTCTAACATATTGGTCTCGATTGACACATACAATGTTACTCATATCTATTTACTTGCCATTTATTGATGGTGCTACATTTAGTGATTAGGTACTGTTGCCCCCTTCGAGTCGGATGGTGAGGTGGGGCATGAGGTTCCGCCAGATGACGGACTTACTGAGCGGAGTGCCGGCAACGTAGTTTGACTCATCGAGCCTAGCACCATAGAGCCATACATATCGGTAGACGTTTGAGACTGTTACATTTGGGCCTATAGCCATTTTATTTTGATGTCATGGTTGTATTAGGCCTTAACTTAATTTAAGATATTGTAAACTTATTTGAACTTATGCACTTCTGTACTACTTCCGCTCTGTTATCTTTATAGTTATATTTTTTTACTATCGGTGCAAGTTGTTTGTGTCTTGATGCTTTCAAGATTAGATTATGGTGACTGATCATCATATATAGCCTCACCACGGACTTCGATCCACCCGAAATTGGGGTCTCAAGTATGAATGGTGAGAAACAATTTAATCGGCCCCAATTTACACACCCTTGGGATCGGGTTGGGCCCAACCTAATCTTGGGTCCGTGACAGAAAGTCCACAACTTCCTATCTTATACACAGTACTAAAAAGTCAACAAGCCTTCACCTATAACAAAACAGACCATGCATGAATTTAGAAAATATCATTCTGAGTTCATTTTCTACAACAGAATTCATTAAAGAAAACAAATTCTCCCTCCTCCATTTCCTTTTTCTTTTGAGTGGTTCTTTTCTAATGTGCGTAACTAATAACAAGTCCCTAAACAACAAAGGAGAAGAAAGGAAAGGAAAACATGGAGGAGAAAAAAAAAAAAAAAAAACAAAAAAAAAAAAACAATCAGCAACGCCAAGCAGAAGCAGCAAATAGAGCTCTATCTTGCCACCCCAATATCAAGCAACCCCTGTCCTCAATTATCCTGTAACCATCACATGGATACAGCCCCAACAACATCTTACACTGGGCCACTGCATTTTCACTCAAGGCCACCCCCTTAAACCCCTTCCCTTCCATGATCTTCCTCCATGTTTCCAACCGCTCGTGCCTCTCCAACCTATACACCCCCTCGCATGCCACAATATTCCTTATCTTCACCCCAATGATGTGCTCTTCCACCTTGGCGCGCTCTGGTGAGTCAGCTGGGAATGTTGCTTCCAAGGAGTCAAAGATGGCCGAGTAGTAGTGCAACGCCTCCAAGAACCGGCCGAGGAAGTGGTGTCCGTTGTGGCTTGCATCCTGCTCGACGAGGATAAGGATCTTTGGAGCCTGGTTCCTGATCATTGATACTAAGTTCCCCCGACGGTTGCCCGAGACTCGATAGAGGCGGTTGAAGCAGTTCACCGCCAGCGCCTCGCCCACACGACGGTGAAACATGTGTGGCTGGAGGTCCCCCAGACGCTCCCCTACAGGATGGAATTTGAAGGGTACATGGAGGGCGTGAGCAAGATCAGTTAGGTGGCGACCTGTCTCTCGGACGAGCTCTAAGGAGGTCCCAACTCCGGTGATGCGAAGAAATGGGGGCCCACCTGGACGGGCGGCAAGCGCCTGCATGAAAGCTGGCCATTGGTAGCCTTGGATGATGTCAAGGTCTATCACATGAACACGATCTTCACCTTGGAAGGCCTCAAAGATGGCTTGATTGGCAGTGAAGTGGGCAAACTTTACATAGGGGCAGGCTTGGTAAAGGATTTGATAGATTTTAAGGATTTCTACACAGTTTTCGGGGCAGGGTACCAAGCTTTTTGGGGTGTAGTACTTGTTTGGGTTGCTGTTGAGGCGTGCGGTGAGTCTTGTGGCGAGGCCGTCAGTGAAGTAGGAGGCAACTCGTTGCATGGAGTCTCCCATAGGTGTGACGACTTGGTTGAGCTGCTGAAGGAACCGTTTCGCCGACATGTAGTCATTTTTTGCAATAGCCTCTGCACAAAGCAAGAGGAGGTGGACTAATTGGAGGCCACAGTCTTGTTCCTGCATGGAAAATATCAATTAGCTAGATGGACAAGTGAAGATCATTTTTTGATTGTTAGGTCATAAGATTTGGATTTTGAATTTTGAATGCCCTTTGGGGTTAGGGGTGTTCATGGATTGGGCCAGCCCGAGCCCAAGCCCGAGCCCGGTTTGGCACGGGCTTAACCCTAAAGTCTTACTACTAGGGCCGGGTTTGGGTTATTTATTTGAATCCGTTTATTAAATGGGCTGGGCTTGGATTCAATGGCAGAGAGCCCAAGCCTGGCCTAGCCCGGTTGTAAAGGAAAAAATGGTAAGAAAAGTTAACACACAGGATTCAAACGCTTAACACTTCGTAGGCACAAGTATATCCAAACCAAACAAGCTACAGTGACGGACATTAAAAGCTCTTTTTTTATCCTTATAATGGAAACTGGGCTGCGCCCAGGCTAAACTTGCTTCAGGTGGGCCGGTCTCGGGCCAGCTAGTTAGGGCCTGAGTCGGGCTTGTGCTGGGCTTGGGGCTGGTGTTGAAAAGTCGGGCCGGGCCCTGATATTCTTCAACCCGGCCCATGAACACCCCTATTATATCGGGGGTTTGGCCGGAGGTCCCTTAAAAGCAAGACTTTGTTGCAAACAGTCACAAAAATAAGTCATGCAGGCAAAGGTCCCTCTCACACTTTTTCATACTTGAAATGTCTAATTTACCATTTCTTTAAATCATATCCCATGATTAGTGGGATATTCCATTAATAATGGTCAACTACCATTTAATTGGCCACGATTAATGGAATCTCATTAATGAGAATTTCAAATAAATTCTGAAAACACACAAGTAGATTTCAAAATAACGCAAATAAATTTAAAAAAATGCAATAATTTCAAAAAACGCAATAAAGTTTAAAAAAAGCAATAAATTTCAAAAGAATGCATATAAATTTAAAAAGATGTAAATAAGTTTCAAAAGACTCAAATAAATCTCAAAAGATCTAAAGAAAATTCAAAAGACGCAAATTAATTTCAAAAGGCGCAAATAAAACTAAAAAATGCGAACACATTTGCCAAAACTAAGATAAATCAATTTTCCAAAATTATGAAATATTTGCCAAAAAAATCAAGTACTTTTTCCATAACACAGTTAAATTTATTTCAAAAAACACAAATAAATTTGAAAAGACACAAATAAATTTCAAAAGACGCAAATAAAATTAAAAAACGCAAATAGATTTAAAAAAACGTAAATAAATTTTCTAAAAACTCACATAAATTTTCCAAAAAAAATAGAGAAATATTACAGAAGACAAATAAATAAATTAATTTCAAAATATGCAAATAAAATTAAAAACCGCAAACACATTTACCAAAACTAAGATAAATCAATTTTCCAAAATTCTGAAATATTTGCAAAAAAACTCAAGTATTTTTGCCAAAACATAGTTAAATTTATTTCAAAAAACATAAATAAATTTGAAAAGACACAAATAAATTTCAAAAGACGCAAATATAAATTAAAAAAAACAAATAGATTTCAAAGAACATAAATAAATTTTCTAAAAACTCAGATAAATTTAAAAAAAAAACTCAGATAAATTTGCCAAAAAAACAGAGAAATATTACAGAAGACAGATAAATTTGACAAAAACTTAGATAAATTTAATAAAAACTCAGTTAAATTTGACAAAAACTCAGATAAATTTGACAAAACTCAGATAAATTTGACAAAAACTCATGTAAATTTGATAGTCGGTATGGGCTATAGGCTGGGTCTTCTCCTCCTTTGGCTGGAGAGAAGCAGGTCGGGTCTGGGTCTTCTCCTCCTTCGTTTCAAATTCTGTAACAACAGAAAACCAGAACCTACTGCGTCGTCTATCGCGGCGACGAGGGGCAGGCGGCGAAGACTGGGCAGCAGGGGGCGGAGGTTCTGGGCGGTGCTACGGAGATGGTCGAACAATGTTCCTCCGGCGTGCTTATTTCGGTTCCGGCGACGAACTACAACTTGCACTACGAAGGCTTGTGGGGTCTTCTCCGGCAAAGACCCTTTTCTAAAACTCGACAACTACAGCGCCTTGAGTCCGGATCTGAGATCTGGATTCGCTTTGATTTCTCCACTTGTCAAGCCAAAAGGAAAAAAACAAGACAAATCAACTTTTGTCTTCTTTAAACTTTTGTAAACAGAAACAAAATACCAGTGGCCTCAGATCTGGTGAGGCCCTACGAAACCAAGTCCGACTGTGCCATTCTTTATCCGATGGTAACAGAGACCGACTACAACCAGTCTGGGTTTTCTTCAACAACTGATCGCTCCTCTGAAACAATGTTCTGCAGCGGGCCTGAGATTGAACTGATCACTGCTTCTCCGATTAACAATGTGGCCCACCGAGATATGAGAACTGATCTCTCTTTTGCCGATCTGTCGAGTCGATTGAGGGGATTTAGGAAGGAGAGAGGAGGGAAGATTTAAAATTTTAAATTTCAGAATTTTATGCCTAAAACGGTTGAAAGGGCAAATTAGTCCTGAAAAATGTGATCATGTGGACGCAAGGACCTTTGGCTGTAAATAGTCTAGTTGAGTGGACTAGAGGCCTTAACAAGTTTTTGCTTGGCTAGAGGCTGGATACAATCCACTATAGGGACCTTTCGCTAATTTTCTCTATTATATTTGGGGTGCCTTAATTTGTGCAGCCAGAGTCTTTTCCATAGCCCATGATTTTCCACTCTTAATTTGGTGTTACATCCATGCATGCATAAAGAAAGGCGCCAGCTTGAGGGTGCTTTTACACAGTAGAGAGGAAATCAAACATTTGAACAAAGGAAGTTGGAAATCGGAATTCTTGTGCAGAATTTTCTTGTAGGATTTTAGGGCCAGTTTGTTTGCATAGAATACATGGAACCATGGTTTTAAAAATCGGCCGATACCGAGCCGATATCTCACCGAGATATCGGTCTCGGTTATATCGACCTCCGTATCGCCAAAATATCGCGATATATCGGCCGATATTTTGAAATATCGGCCGATATTATATAAAATACCCCCAAAAACATATTTTTTTAACTATTTCCCCATTTTTATCTTCTTCCCCTCTCATCTCATCTCCATACTCCTTAGAGCAGCAGCCACCATATAAGTAACGGGAGTTGCAGGACTATATAAAAGGGACACATGTTCTTAAGAAGGGACATTTTTTTTTCAAATGAAGAACTTCATAAAAAAATTTATTTTCAAATGAAGAACTTTCAAAGCTCGATCCCCGCCGGGGGATACCCCCGGACCCCCTTCGTGAAGCGCATGTTTTAAAGAAGTGGCAATCATGAAGACAAAAGGATCCTACTTGACCATGATAGCTAGGACTCTTTTGCTAATTGTCTTTCTTTTTTTGTGCTTGGATGTCTATTATTATCATAAGCTGCTAGATATGATATTAAACCTATTTAATTATGTTTGGAATGATATAGTAGTAAAGATTATGTAATACACTAATTCATGAACCAAAAGACTTTATATTGAGTTAGATTTGATGTTACTCACTTATTTTTCCCTAGATATAGTATTTTAAAGTGTAGATCTAAATTTTTTTATTTCCAAAATTTGGGGCTTTTCTTGAAATCAATTACATTTTTCCGCAGTAGTGTTCAAATGCATTGATAATGTGTTAGTTTAAAATAGATCTATACTTTTGGAACAAAAAAGTGTGAGTTTTTGCCCAAAATTGTGGTTGCATTATGTCAAATTTATGATATTTCATCTTATTGATCATGAGCATCAATAATGGTTGCATTATATAAAATACTAGAGAAGAAAGCGAACAGCGACACAGACAGGACTCATAACTTAAGGTGACCGAGATTTTGATTTATTGTTGTTACTAATGGAAAAAAATATTGTTTTCCAGCATTTTCTAATATTCTGGATTTTTTGAATATTTTTGCGAATTTTTTTGGATTAAAAAAAAATTCGCACCGCGACGACCGCGACGAACCGATATCCGCGACGATATCGGTTTTTCGGCCCGGCCGATACTGCGACCGATACCGAGATTTTAAACCATGCATGAAACCGAATACATAGGAGTTCATGCCTTATGTAATAAGTACTGGTTAAGAATGGATATCCAAATTGAACATCCGAAAATGACTATCAAATAAACTCTCCTTTAGGAAAGTGAAGAAAGGAAAGATGGAAAGTGACTACCCTCCCATCACCCTAGTAAATGAAATCTAGGGAAGTCAAGGTCCCATCAATATCATTGTCTCATATTCTTCACCCCTCATCTCATATTATTCACACTTTACCTTTTCAATAATGCGTCCGTGGAGCTCATCTGACCATGAATTCTTATGTATTCAATCCCTATGTATTCTATTATGCAAAGAAAAAGCTAAGCCCTTATTAAAGACTACATTTTCTATTAACATGTTATTCCATTGGACTATATGTAGAGTAAGAGTAAGATATAATTGAGATAATTATTGAGGTAAATCGTGCAAGCCTATCATCTAATATATGATAGATCTCTTCTAGTTTTATCAGAAAATCAATATCTTGATACATATCCACCCACAACCTTCCTAATATAGAATATTATCTACCATCCTCATCCTACAGGAATGCATGGAGCCTAGCCCATAGATAAAATTAAATAAACGATTTGGAAGTTCCAACTGAACAATGCAAGGAATTTCCTCTCTGCTAAAAATTCGTGTTTTTCCCTCCACATATAGTTTTTAAACATGCATGAGAGAGAGAGAGAGAGAGAGAGAGAGAGAGAGAGAGAGAGAGAGAGAGAGAGAGGCCCCCATAAGCACCTGTTCAAGGTTCTTTTGTAGATGTTTCTGCTGACGTAAAAGTTTTGGTGAAGCTGCAAAGGAACTCATCTGATAGACATCCCTCTCCCGTGTCAAACAGCCTTCATCACTCATCAATCCAAAAGAACTCAAATTCCTCAGCGGCAAGCAATATTCAAACATCCCTGGAAACGCCGCCGCCGCTGTGTCCAAGCTCTCTGGCCCACACCGGCCAGCATCAGGCATCTTCATGGTTGGATTTGGATACATTCTAAAATCACCTCCAAGATGATCATCCAAGAATCCATCCATTGTTGGCAATGGAAGACTCTCTGTCCGCACAAACTGGGTTGAGTTGAACAACACCTTATGAAGTGGGCTCTGTGGCTTTCCTTCGTGGCTAGTGCTGCATGCTCCCATCTGAACTGAATTACTCCAATACTGAGAACAACACCCAAGTAGGGATTGGTTGCATCTTGGCCCATGAACTCCTGCTTCGGCGGAGGTGTAGCTCGAATGCGGCAGCAGTGTCCTCTTAGGTGAAGCCACCATGAACTCCTGCTTGGGCGAATAAATAAAGAAATCTCTTTTTGGTGGAGAGGCCATGAAATCTCTTATGGGTGAAGAGTTCGTGGAATTTCTTTGTGGTGAAGAGACTATGAGATCTCTTTTAGGCGAAGTGACCGTGAAATCTCTTTTAGGTGAAGAGCTCATGAAATCTCTTTTTGGCGAGGAGACCATGAAATCTCTGTTAGGTGAAGAATTCATGAAATCTCTTTTTGGTGAATAGACCATGAAATCTCTTCTTGGTGAAAACATCACCAAGTCTCTTCTAGGTGAAGAGATCATGAAGTTGGCCGTGCCAAAGTCAAGCTGATCGAAGAACAGGGACTCCCATTCCGAAATGTCAGGTGACTGCACCTCAACATCAACCTCGAGTTTGAGGTCCTCAAACTTTCCCAATGGGTTTCTATGATATTTGTGATTGAATTCTGAGGTTGAAATGTTGTTCGACTCCGAAATGGAAGCTGTTAGCAAAGGTGACTGGGGCTTTGAGCATGAGTTTTCAGTGTTCACAGGCGCCATGCTTTCACTGAGAGAGTTTATCATCATTCCCACACTTTGAACTGCAAAAGATCTCAATACCCAAATCACTCCAGGAGCTCAAAACACAATCTCCTTTGAAAGAAACAAAATCCCCAACCCTCAAAAGAAAGCAAATAGACAAAGCTTGTTAACTCATGTCATCATATTCTCAAGAGATCAGTTTGAAACCTCATTTTTCCTCCTTAGTGATTGGTCTCGTCTTTTGTACGTCTTGTTTTTGGGGATGAACGGGATTTAGTGATAAAAGTCTCAAGAAGCAATTTTAAGCTGTAGTATTTGGATGTTTCTCTAACATGATCTCCATGCATAGTTGTCCTATAAAGGCCTGCTTTTTGTCATGTTGGGTGCTTGTATCAAGGTCTGTCTAAAAGCTAAGCCAGCTGAACTTGGGTTGGTTGGGCTCGAGTTCGAGCTTGGTTCCAAGCTAATTGAGCTGGCCTGACTCGGCTCCATTAACTGACAAGATGAGCAGAAGCTAGGGCTGTTCGGCTTAGAGAGACTTGACTTTAGCTTGATTAATGAATTGGCTCAAGTTTGATTTTGGCTCAATTATTATATATAAATGTAGATGTGAGGGCCCAAGTTCAAGCCATGCCTAGGCACATTAATATGCATAAAACTAATATGAAGGGACAAGCCAAGCTCAACCTTGGCTTCTCAAGTTCGAGCCTTGCTAGAGTAGGGATGGTAACAAGTAGGGGTAAAGCATGCAGAATGTTTTGTACTCACTACCCTTTGGCTTTACTCCTCTCAAATGTCATCTAACCACTAAATGCATGTTAATTGTGAATGGAGAAGTGTTAATGTGGAATATTTAATTATAAGCAAAGGTCATCTCAATCATATTATCACAATCATTGATTTAGATATGTTTGAGTTATAAGGATTTCTTAAGTTACAAATGGGGCAGGACAAGATGAGGTGGTCAAAATTTGAACCTGGTCAAAATCTACACATGCATACCTATCCTTAATCCAAAATAAAAAATAAAAAAATCACCCGCCCCTAATATAAATAGATCAAGTTTGGATCACCTATTTCACCCTGCCATTGTCATCCCCACTAGAGCTAATGAATTCGGCAGTTGAGCTCAAGCTCGGCTCACCTTAGCTCTTTTACATCCCCTACATTTTCCCTCTCTCTCTCTCTCTCTCTCTCTCTCTCTCTCATTGTAGAAAGAGACAAGGCAATGATATATAGGATGGGACCCAGTCTTCTTGGAGGAGGGTGGGGGCTGTTCTCTTTGGGCCGGCCCAAGGTGTGGTGATGTGATTGTGTTTAATTGGGCAATGGGAATGGGGTTGCTGAGAATAGAGCTGGAGACAAGGTGGCGACAGCCCCCTTGGCCTTGTCTCCACATCCTTGGAGACAAGGATGTCGCGTTGGTGGCGCCGCCTCACCTTTGGATTTGCAGAATGATTGGACTCTCTCTCTCTCTCTCTCTCTCTCTCTCTCTCTCTCTCACAGACGGCATCTCTATTATATATGTACGTGGAGGCACGTGGGTATCACATTGATTCTTCTGAGAGAGGGAGAGAGCTCTACTGGTGGGGTACACAGTACATGTATGATCACCATTTCACTTGATCAATGGCTCGCAAGCTTATACCGTCCAAATAAGTACGCAGTCGATCCAACATTCCAATTCGTTTTGATGGGTGTCGACCTCGGGATCAATGACTGAGGGGTTCCTGGTTTAAGTCCCACTTGGATGGATGATTAGGTGGACGCACTAGGTGCAGTTGTGAGCACTGGTGCTCAGTAGAGGTTTTTCCTATTATACAACTGGCCGGGCTAGGCCTGAACTCAACTTTAAAGCTGAATCCAGGCCTAAAAATTAGGCCCAATAACTGAATAAACTGGGCTTAGACAATTGTGGTCGTTGGCCGGCCCTGCCAGACCCAGCCCTAAGTTAACTCTACCCGCTAGGTCAGTTTGACTCAGAAGATGTTTTAATCTTCTAATAACTCAAAGCCTTTGTCTAAATTGATTTTATATTTGCAAACAAATATTAAAATAAAAGAAAAATATCACGTCCCACCATGTGGGGCCACTAAAATTAACCACAGATAGTCTCATGTTGGATGGCCAGATAGGGCTTATACAATGTTGACTACATATGACCTAGATGATCATATATAGCCATTGAAATAGGAGCATGCAAAATGAGCATTTAAATCAATATATTCTAGCCGAATTCATTGTAGATTTCTTTCATAAGATGGTTATGAATGACAAATTAAGGCATATATTCAGTCTTGCACAATCTACAAAATTCCAACCACACATACAGGTTGTGGGTTAAAATAAAGACTTTGAAGTTCGGAAAGGTACCGCCCATACACTCAATATCATCACGAGAACAGTACATTTTAACTAGATGATATGCACATCCAAATTAAAAGTTCTAGGAACAAAATTAATATAAGCTCTATAAAAAATTAGAAATTCCCAAAAAAACAATCCAAAATAACATAATCAATTACCATTCCTCACCCTCATTTAGAGCTTTGATCACTTCTAATAAGGTGGCTGAGAAGACATGAATTTAAAAAAAAGTACCCTTTTCCTTTTGCCTCCTTTACTGCAAGAAAGACCACTGTCGTTTCTGGTTTTTTTTTTTTTCAACAGGAGCATCTTTGGTCCCTTATGAGACTTGCATCAATTAAAAAGCCATTGCATATCATAATAAACCAAATGCAGATTTGCCATTGGACGAATTGAAGGCAGCATCATTACTTAAACTGAGACTTTTGCTAAAATAGGTACCATGTATACGAGCTGCATCAACATTTAGCAGATTCTGTTTGATGTTTGAGGCATCAAGATTGCAAGACTTAATAGTTTTTTTTCCCTGCAAGGTGCAAGGCTCGGTACCATTACTGAAACATCCTGAAAAGCTATAGGGGCTTGCACACTATAGTTATCAAGCTTTTCATTTAATTTACAAAAATGAAATATTCAATCCGCATACAGTTTCAATAAAAATGGCCATCATACAAGATAGTTCTCACCCACATAGATCAGCTGAGAACCCAACATGCAATGAATAAGATCAAGAGAGAAAAAACTGACAGAACCCAACAGTCTAAATTTGTTGAAAGACTTTCTCAGCAGCAGCAATCGTCCGCTCAATATCTTCTGAAGTATGGGCTAAGCTAGTCAATTGATAAGTCCTTAAAAATGCATATTTTCATACACACTTTAGACCATTTTAGGGACTTATTAATCCAAAATAGTCTCATTTAAGAAAAAATCATATTTTTATGCATTTTGGGTTTATTCTAGTGCATTCATGCATAATGATGTGCATTTTAATTATGGGCCCACTATCATGTATTTGTGATTTTTATTCAAAATTATTATTTTAAATTATAATTCACTTTTGCTTGTAGGAAATTGATGAAATGGGTCCCACAACCAAGGAATGAGATAAAGAAAGAAATTGTAAAGAGAATAGATAGGGCATCCCATGCCCTATATCAACATCACATGGGACCTATCACCTAACCTAGGTGATTGAATGCTACAAAGTAGGGCCAAAGGAGAAGACCCATGCCCTATATAGGCATCCCATGCCCTATATAGGCAACCCATGTCCTACATAAGCATCCCATGCCCTATATAGGCGACCCATGTCCTACATAAGCATCCCATGCCCTACATAGGTACAGCACCGGCCCTGAGATTTTTGGGGCCTAAAGCAAAGCTTTCAAAGGGGGCCCCCTTATATATTGTATACGAAAATTAGCTTAAAAAAATGGGTCATAAATCAATCATTACCAAAATTCAAAACATATATATAAAAAAATCAATAGTCATTACATCACTTCATATTCATTTAAACACTACTCTTCTAGCATTTTTTTTACTGCAAATGTACTAATCAAAGCTGCGTAATCAATCTTATCAATCATGGCCTTCTTAATTGACAACATAGTTAATCCATTCAATCTTTCCTGTGACATGGTTGACCGAAGGTAAGACTTGATCAACTTTAACTTTGAAAAACTTCTTTCCCTAAAGGCAACAGTAACTGGTATAGTTAGTAATATTCTGTATGCAATTCATGTATTGGAAAACAACCATCCATCACATTTAAATAATTGAGCACATCAATTGGCTTTGTTGTTTCTTTTGGCAAAACTTCTTTCAACACTTTCAATTCTGAAATTAAGTCTCTCCCATCAATATCAGAAAGTGCATCCTTACTAAAAAAAAAGTTTCAAGATTAGCACAATAGGACATCAAAGCTTCATCATTGGTAGCATTTAAATCCTTCAAATCAAACAAAAATTCAAAAGTTTTCTCATATACTTGAAAATGTTCGAACCGGTTTTGAAGTGATGAAAGAGCTTGATCTACAATATATAAGAAATACTTCATCTAAAAGATTCTTCAGCTGACTGTGTCACCTCTTCACTATTGTTCTCGTCAAATTGCTTTTTTCTATATATGACTCGTTTTTCTTGAAATGCCGACTCAACATTCATTCTAGCTGCAACCTCTTTAGGTTCAATCATGGCCTCTACAAATCGAGTTTCTTTATACTTTTCAATAAATGCAATAAGCCCTTTCAACTGATCAACATCAACATCTATCTGCATGTCTTCGTTTTGAAAAACCTTGTTAACGAAATTAACAGCAAATAACAGATTGTGCCAAATAATCATGCCAACTAAAAACTCAAAACTACCAATTCCATGTTCTGCTAAGGACTCCACATCATTCTTTGTTTTCAGATCTTCAGTAGTGTGGGCCAATTCAACTAAAGCATCTCTTATTTGTAGGACTTGGTATCTTATAACTTAAACACTTTCCACACGACTTTCCCAACGTGTTTCCGACAATGGCTTGACCATGAGACCTTGTACATTATCTTTCAACACTTTCCACTTTCTATTATGTTTCTCTCCATTGGACAAATGCAATAACCAAAACATCCGAATATACAAGCCACTTTCTATCATGTTTCTCTCCACTGGATAAATGCCGGATGTAGTGTGTGGAAGAGAAGTGTCTATTAAGATCATCTTTAGGATAATTGACATCGTCAACTCTTCTTTTAGGACCCTTTCTACTAAAAAGTCTTGTAAATCCTGATCCATCTTATCCCAATTACTCGGATCATCAACATTTGAAGGCTGAAATTCTACATTTTGATCTTCATGTTGACTACCATCATTCTCATTGTCAGTTTCATTAATCCACTGATTAATTTCCTCATCAAGTGTTTATTCATGCTCTTCATTTACTGAATCTATAAATTCTTCATCCTCAAAATTTTCAACTGGAACTGAATCATCTGTTTGTTTCTTAGCAACAACAAACTTATCAAGAGCTCCTGATTGAGATTGAGTAATTGTGCATCAACTTTTCATTTTTTTCTTTTTTCAGACCCTGAGAGGCACTTTCTAGGATGCATGATTCTAGGAAACAATCTAATGCAAAACTCAAGAACCAACGATCAATCCAAATTCAAAAGCTTCAAATTCAGGTAAAATTATCGAGGTTGCGAAACAATAGAGTGCTAGACCAGCATCAATAACTCAATCAACACCATAAGAGCATTTGTAAATCATTAAACCAAATAAACAACAATAAAAAATTTTGCCAAACATAACCCATCTACAAGTTATTTGTATTTTCATAATGTGATGATTCAACTGATTTTTTTTCTTCATAATAAGAGAAAGATCATTTGATTCAATTGATATCGTGGTTAAACTTAGTAGTACCTTTTATTATCCTTTTATTTTTATATTGAGTTTATGTATACAACAGATTTTTATATAACAAAACAAAATATGTTAATCAATAGTCTTGTCCCCTTAAAAGTCAAAAAGATTAAAAGAACAGATAAAAAAATAATGGCTCATTTTTAAAATATTCTTTGAAACTTGGAAAGGAGAGAATGTTCAATCACTTGATTCTCTTCTTGGCTCGTCGGCACAAAACGGTGAAACACATAAACGGAAAGTTGAAAACGGTTTTACAGTCCAAAAACCCTATTTTTATTGGGAATAAGGAGACCCAATTTTGATTGTGAATAGGGGGGGGGGGGGGGAGAGAGAGAGAGAGAGAGAGAGAGAGAGAGAGAGAGAGAGAGAGAGAGAGAGAGAGATGGGGCATATTTGATCTCCGAAGTCGAAAGTGAATCGTCATCCAAAACTACTCTATAATAGCCGACCTAATCTTTTTCAATTTCCAAAGTTTCATACTCTTTTTTCCATTTTTTTACTTTTAAATATAAAACAAAATCATTAATTTAGGGCCCTTTTGTAATGGGTTATTTATAAATTGGGCCATTTCTCATGTCTTGGGCATTCTTTTTTTATTTTTTACAGGCCTATATATTATATGGGCTAAAGAAATTTGGGGCCCCTAAAAATGGACAAAAACTGGGGGCCTAAAGCGGTGGCTTCCTGGGCTTTAGCCCAGGGCCGGCTCTGCATAGGCATTCCATGCTCTATATAAACATCACATGGGATGTTCTTCCCCCCTTCTTCTCATGGAAAGCAACCCCATTTAGCCTCTCTTCACTCCATCCTCTCCATTCTCCTTCTCCTCATTGTATTCCTCAAGGAGGCTTAGCCGTAAAGCCACACTACTCCTTTGGGATTTCTCATCTAGAAGAGGTTTTCCCATCCTAACATATAATTTTCTATTATTTTTATCCTCCATCTTATATATGTAAATGAATCTACATGTTAATAAAAGTTATTTTCTCAATATTCTTCTTCTTATGGTTTATGCTTGATGCTTTATTTATGTTGCTTATTTTTGTTCTTGGATTGACGACCCAAGTTTATGAGGGCATATTTGAAGTGATTCTAAATTGTATTAAGAAAAAAATTTTGAGAGGATAATTTCACTACTTGAACTACATTTAAATTCTGCACAACTACATTTACTTTTCTTCGCAACACTACATTTAAGTTTTATTAGTTTCACTAGTTTTGCTTTTAATTGCAACACTACTTTTATTTTCCATCTTTCTAAGTTGTGACTCAATGTCATGCATCATAATTAGAAATTGCATTAGAATAGGTTTTTGCTTCTGAAATCACAATGTTTAATGACTGATTAATACTGCTAATTTCGGACCCAATACATAGTTGAAAATCTGCACATTGAAAAAAACTACACTATTTCAGCAGATTTGGTCTCACTATGTTTCAAAAGTAAGTGATTTGAAAACCAAGAAAAAGAAGTTTTGTTGTGTTCATGAATCATCAAGGTTCGAATTCCAGCCATTAAGTTTTGGTTTAGGGCATCTTAGGTAGGTTCTACAGTCCAGTGAAAACAGGCCCGTGCATAAGGTTTTTCATACTTAGAATTTTTCAGAGTGCATCGGATTTTTAGGAACTTGTTTAGAATTGCATTATTTGCATATAGGACCTCATAAATCATTCATCTTTTCATTATAATTTGTTTTGGTAAGTAGGATCTAATTTAGGAAATTTTATTTTGATTTTTCATATTAAATTGGTTGTTTGATTTGTGTGTTCTTTTGCAAGTTTTAAATATTCTATGATTGCTTATATTAGGTTTCCTTTAGTAGAATAGGTCTTTTGTTTTTGTAAAGAATTGTAACTAAACCTTTTTACATTCAGTTATTTTAGAAAAGTTGATTTAATTTGATTAGTTTCTTATTTAGGTTAGTTGCAGATTTTAATTAGGACAGTTAAAGTTGGAAAGTTTCTTAATCAACATTGCTCCCTATGGATCGACCTGATCTCACCAGTTTATTACTACATCGCGGCTCTTATGGGTGTGCTATTTTTGGCATCTTTTTTTTAGATATAAGAGGTGCATGCATGGAATGTTAAACCGCCATAAATTGGATTAGGCAATTGCATGGATTGCTAATTAGAAAGGACACAGCATTGAATTTTTAGAAATTTTCTAAGAATTGGCAAAATTATGTTATCTGTCAACTTGTTTTGAATCCTTTTGGAAGAAAGTGAACCAAAGTGACCTAATCGATGTCCTTGATTATCTCGGTGCCAAAGCAAGGCCTTGTCCAGAGTGTGGAGATAGCTAGACTATTCTAGGCAATGGTCTTTCAAACGGATCCATTCGTGATCCAACCTTTACCTGGGGGCTGAACTGGCCAAGTTGGTTTCATAGGGCCGGATTAATGGTGAACCTAGGGAAACTCTTCAACCTTAGGATATTAACTCAGTTGTTTCTTGTGTAGGCTAGGTTTTTCTCATTTGTTTTTTCAAAAAATAAAAATAAAAAAAAATTCAAAAAGAAAGTACAAGCACTCTCCACTTTCTCATACCATTTGTGCATGAGCAAGAAGTCCAGTTGGCAAAGAGACTCAGCGCATCGGTTAAAAAGAAGAGAGTCCCCAATCAAAGAACTTATAAGAAGCCACGACTCTTCTCAATCTCTGAGTCCATCGAGACTGTCTAACATGTCGAGTGGGTCTGGTAGCAACCCCAACAATGGTGGGCTTGCCATAAATCCAAATGGGGACCATAACGGTAGGGAGGTGAACCAGCCACGAAGGCAATTATGTGATCTCTTCAACCCCGCACGACACACCACACCATCATGCAATATTGTGTTACCCGCCATTGTAGGTCAATATATATGAAATAAAACCTGGTATGATCCAACTTCTGCCTAAGTTTCACAGGCTAGAATCTGAAAGCACACACTTACATTTGAGGGAATTCGATGAAGTATGTGCTACACTTCAACTGCAAAACGTGGTGCTAGATGTGATCAAACTCAAATTATTTCCTTTTTCTTTAAAGGAAAAAGATAAGGCTTGGCTCCACACACTTAGGCCTAATTCAATTGATACCTGGAATGCCCGTGTCACCGAATTCCTTAAAAAATTCTTCCCACAGCACAAAACCAACACCTTAAAGAGGGACATCATAATGTTCAGGCAAAATCAGAAAGAGCCCTACTTTATGTGTTGGGAACGCTTCAACAAGTTGATCCTTGTATGTCCACATCATGGGCATGAAACACACCGTCTCATTGAGATCTTCATTGAAAACCTCACTCTTGACACGCATCAATTTATTGAGATGATGTGCAATGGTCACTTCGACCAAAAAACACCAGGTGAAGTGTGGAAATTTTTGGGATTGATGGCAGAAAATGCACAAAAATGAGACTCCTCTGAGGGGGTAGATCATTCCAGGGGGTTGAATCAGTCTGAGAATGGAGGTGATCTATATCATGTGAACAATCAGATAGACATCCAAGCCAAACTTAAGACACTCACGAGAGAAGTCGAAGCCCTGAGACATGGAAAGAACAAGGATACAGTCATGGTTTGTGGTATTTGTGCTTCCGAAAATCATATGTCGGTAGATTGTCTAACTGGACCAGCCTTACAAGAAGTAATTCAGGAATAGGCTAACGCTTTGAATTCTTTCAAAAGCCTTTCAATGCAAATACCGTGGGGAATGCGTACAATCCTTCGTGGCGGATGTTAGGATTTTTGTATATTGCAATTTGATGGATGCATTATCATTTTAGCATCATTTGAATTCTCACACATGCATTGATTTTGAAATATGAAATCTTGGTTTTCACTTGCATGGTTTTAAATCTTTCAAATCTTATGTTTCATGCATGTCTTGATTTTAAACCTTGGATGCATTTAATTTGAAAAAGAATTTTGATATATCAAGCAAGCCTATGGTTTTAAAACTTTCTAATCATTTTAGGCTTTTTATATTTTATATTTTTAAACCTCTTAGAATGATTTAAAATCATGTTTCCATGCTTGATTTAATGGCCCAAAAAATCCCCACAAGAAAATCTTTGAAAATATGCAAAAATGGGAATTTTTGGTCCCGGTTGACCTGCAGTGTAGTAGGTCGACCGAGCCAATGGTAGGTCGACCGAAGACACTACAGTTTGACCAAAATGTTACCGTTACAGATTTTTTCAAACGGTCATATTTTTGCCCGTTGAAGGGCAGGTCGACTGAGCTGTCTATGGGGTCGACCGAAGACACGCTGATACTCACCTTTTAAGTATAAATATGAGTTCATCCCATGAGAAAAAGTGTGGAACTTTGAGCATTTTTCAAGCCAACTTTGAGGAGTTTGGAGACAAAGGAAAGGGGATGAACCAAGAGAGATCAAGGGATCATTAGCGAGAGCTAAAACTTGGATTAATAAAGTTAAATCACCAAGTAAGCCTTTGCTTTTCTTAATCATTATTTTATGCTTTGTTAAACTATTGGTAAATGATTTTAGCATATAAACTATGATGTGTTGAATCCTCTACTTCATTAATCTTTGATTTAAGTCATAGGATTCTTCACCTTGATTTCAAAACAAGTTTGTTTTATAAACTTTGTTAATCATGTATTGCCAAAATCTTTGATTTCTTTTATGTCATGATTCATTAACTTGTTTTGAATCTTTCCTTGTTGTTTTCATTCATTTAAACCTTTGTTGAATTAGTTTGGTTTTGAAAACAACATTGCACATGCATCACATGTTTAGACTAAATTAATTTCATACAACTTGTGAACCCTTGATTTCCATATCTTCTACAAGTTTGTATTTGGTACATGTGATTTGCATATTACTTAAATCATATCTTTTTATGTGCATTAAACTTTTAAATGCTTTTAGCATAAATTGATTGAGCTTTCATTTTCAACTTGATTGAAGTATTCACACACACACTTCATGAGCATTCATCTTTGCATTACTTAGAGTGCTGTGTGAGTTAGCTTTACACTTTCATATTCGCCTATTTAATAGGCAATTAAATTGAACCTAAATTGTAATATCTTAGAGTGTTTTTTGAAGATACTTTCTTTGAGATAAATCTTTTATTGTAAAGGTTCTTGCTAAGCCTTTGAAAAGCATATTGTATAGGTTGTTGTTAAGCCTTGAAAAACAACATTGTAAGGTTATTGCTTAGCCTTGGAAAGCATAGTGTTGAGGTTATTGCTTAGCCTTTTGGAAAAGCATAAATAGTGGAAATCCGGTGGGGTGTTGATTCACAAGCCGGTAGTGGATGTAGGCATTGAGGCCGAACCACTATAAATCTTATGTTGTGGTGATTGTATTTGTTTAGATTCCGCATTTTATTTGTTAATCATCACATGTGACTAGTTTAATTTAATTAAGTTAAAATTGGTCATAGTTGGTCACTATTTGTAGATCACCCTATTCACCCCCCCCCCCCCCTCTAGGGTTAGGATCTCCAGGACTTTCAGCGGAACCACCCAAATTTTAGCTGGAGGAATGGACCAAATGCTACTCCTGAGTATAATCCCCAAAGACGATCAAATTCTGGTGCATACGTGAATCCACAGCATAATACATCTTATGCACCACAAGCCCATTATAGGTCATTGGAGGAATCACTCAATATGCTGATACAATCTCAGCAGCAGTTTATGCAGAGCCTGCATAATAATCAATAGATTATTCAGAATAAGCAGAAGGCTATTCAGAATATTCAATAGGCTATCCAAAGGTTAGAAACTTCTGTCGAGCAAATCAAACGTAGCCTTCAAGGTAAGGGGAAAGGAATATTTTCGGCCCAAGCCCTGCCAAACCCTAAAGGCCAGTTTGAAGTGTCCGACGTAACTAACCCTATCTATCAGGAGCATGTTCAGGCTATCACTCTACGCAGTGGCAAAGAGCTTCAAGATATTCCGAAAAAACATAAACAACATGTCTCCTCGGATTCAAATGAGAAAATTGAGAAAGAAAAGGAAAGCACTGATGCAAAAATTGTTGTTGACACTGAAAAGGTCTTGACCCCATGATTATCAAACCTGTTGCCCCTTTCCTTCTAAGGTTGACCCATTCCAGATAAAAAATCCCAAACCAAGAGATTTTGGATGTTTTCAAAGAAGTTAGGATCAATATTCGTTTGCTGGATGTCTTTAAACAGGTCCCCACCTATGCTAAATTCTTGAAAGATCTTTGCACTGCTAAGTGTAGGGTTCATGTTCCAAAGAAAGTGTTTCTCACTGAGCAGGCAAGTGCATACTTGACTCAGACCACTCCTCCCAAATACAAAGATCCGGGATGCCCCACCATCTCATGCATTATTGGAAACCACCGGATAGGTCAAGCTTTGCTAGACCTTGGAGTGAGTGTAAATCTATTACCATACTCAGTTTATGAACAACTGGGGCTTGGCAAGTTAAAACCAACCAGAACTACTCTTCAACTCGCCGATCGATCTGTTAAGAAATCGAGAGGGGTATAGAAGATATTTTGGTACAGATTGAGCACTTTTACTTCCCAGTGGGTTTTTAAGTGTTGGACACTGAGCCGGTACGGAATGAAAGTGGTGAAATTTCAGTCATTCTAGGAAGGCCATTCTTAGCCACTTCCAATGCACTGATCAGTTGCCGGAGTGGAAGGCTCAAATTGTCTTTCGGGAACATGACCTTGGACCTCGATATCTTTCAAATGTGAAAACAGCCGAGGGATTGGAAACTGACTACCATAATGTGGATTTTATTGATACATTGGTTTAGGATGATCTTGAGGAGTGCATTAACTCCCATGTTGCGCTATTGTTGACTGGAGACGACATGGGCTATCTTGAGGACTTTCAAGATGACACTGTTGAGGATGCCCATGCAGTATGAAAACCCCATTTTGAGGAGCTTGTACCATCTGGTAAGCCAACTCTTCCATCTCAGGTAAATCAACCCAAGCCTGAGTTGAATCCCCTCCCATCGGACCTGCGATATGCTTACCTTGGGGATGAAGAAACATATCCCGTGGTTATTTTTTCGCTTCTTACTGAGGACCAAGAGGTCCAACTATTGAAAATATTCAAACAGCATAAAAGTGCAATTGCCTTGAATGTGGCAGATATTAAGGGAATTGACCCTTTACTGTGCACGCATCGCATTTACCTTGAAGAAGATGATAAACCATGTAGACAAATGCAACGCTGGCTCAATCCTACCATGCAGGAAGTGGTAAGGGCAGAGTCTCTTAAACTCCTGGAAGTGGGTATCATCTATCCAATCTCGGATAGTCAATGGGTCAGCCCTACCCAAGTCGTCAAAAAAAGCCGGCATTACTGTAGTCCAAGAACGCTCAAAATAAACTTGTCCCCACCCAAGTACCCATAGCGTGGAGGGTTTGCATAGATACAAAAAATTAAATACGGTCACACGTAAGGATCACTTCCCTCTATCCTTCATGGATCAGATTTTGGAAAGGGTAGCTGGCCATCATTATTATTATTTTCTAGACGGGTATTCCGGGTATAACCAGATCGAAATCGCCCCGGAACACCATGAGAAGACCACATTTGCATGTCATTTCGGTACTTTCACTTACCAGCGAATGCCTTTCGGGTTATGTAACACTCCAGTAATATTTCAGAGATGTATGTTGAGAATTTTTAGCGATATGGTGGAGTGGGTTCTGGAGGTCTTCATGGACGATTTCTCTGTGTTTGGTGATTCATTTGAGGACTGTTTGAGCAACCTAGAAAAGGTTCCACTAGACGCGAAGAAAAGAACCTTGTGCTGAATTGGGAAAATTGCCATTTCATGGTTCGCCAGGGGATTGTCCTTGGTCACATTGTGTCGGAAAAAGGATTGGAAGTTGACAAGTCCAAAATAGATTTGATCGCCAAATTACCCACGCCCAAAACTGTACGAGATGTCAGATCATTTTTAGGGCATGCAGACTTTTACAGGAGGTTTATCAAAGACTCCAGTTCCATATTTAGACCTCTCTGTAACCTGCTTTCCAAAGAGGTAGAATTTAACTGGACAGAGGCATGCAAAGAAGCATTTGATATGTTGAAAAGCATGCTGACATCCGCACCAATTATGCAGCCTCCGGATTGGACTTTGCCCTTTGAGATCATGTGTGATGCCAGCGATTATGCGGTTGGGGCTGTGTTTGAGGCAACGGAAGGATAAGAAACCTTTTATGATTTCTTATGCAAGTAGGAGCTTGAATAGTGCGCAGATTAACTATTCAACTACTGAGAAAGAATTGCTGGCAGTGGTCTTTGCACTTGACAAGTTTCATTCCTACTTGATTGGATCCAAGATTATTGCCTTCACTGATCACTCTACGCTAAAGTACATTCTCTCAAAAAAGGATGCTAAGCCCAGACTCATTAGATGGATCCTCCCACTCCAAAAATTTAACTTAGAATTAAGGACAAGAAGGGAGTAGAGAATGTCGTGGTTGATCATCTATCTATGCTAGTTTTTTCCGACACTATTGAACCGGCGCCGATCCAGGATAGTTTCTCGGATGAACATCTTTTTGCGGTACATCAATCCCCTTGGTACGCTGATATCGCAAACTATCTTGCTACAGGCAACACTCCTGACCATTGGTCCAAGCAAGATAGGATTTCTTTCTTTTCTCAGGTTCGATATTTTTTCTGGGATGTGATGAGTACACAAAAGATACACTTTCATAGCATTATTTTATGAGTTTTCAAAGATAAAAGAACTCAAAACACTCTTTTAGCATAAAAATCATAAATTTCCTCCCCATCATGCTTTCCTCATATCTTTTCATTATAGATCGTCATTTGTATGCATTTATATGAGTTCCAATGGCTTCCATACAAAATATGTTCGAAAATACTCTCAATTATGTTAATTTCTCTTTGTAGGTGTTAATTGAAGATTAATTTGAAGATTAAAGTTGAGATTCAAGAGTTAAAGAGAGTAAGGATAAGTTTGAAAGACAATTGGATGAAGAAATGACAAAGTTAGGCGAACAATAAGAAGAAAAATGAAAGACCTAGGTTGGTATTTTGACCATATCTTTTTATTCGAGTGTCTGATTGAGGTGATCTCAAAAGCATTGGAGAGCACGTTCTAAGATCTACAAATCATATTCCACAACATTTTTTCCAATTCGGACGTTTCAGGGGTCAAAATCGCACATCAATCTGGGAACTATTTTCTAACACGGGAATCACATTCATATGTTCATATTTCCATTCTTGTGATTTTCCACATTGGAAAAAAATCAAAAGAGAGCAAGGCAAATGTTTCTATATAAGGAAGGGAGCTCTAGGCATTAAAGACACAAGCGAGGAGAGCATCTTCCTCTTTACTTAAGCTATTCATGTAATTGAGAGCAATTGTAAAAAGAAAGTGAGGAAAGCTTTGTAAAAATTAAAGATTTTGAATGAAAGTTTGTCTTCTCCAATGGGTGGCTAATCCCTTTGATTGAATCTTCTAGATGAAGCTAAGTTAATGCTATTCCTTTTTTGCTCTTAATGCCCTTTGTTTATGTGCTTAATATGCTAGAATAGATTTTTCTTCATTGCAATGTGCTACCTTCCATTCTTATTTTCTATCTTAGCATTCTTTTTACTATCTATGCTTAGGTTTGATAAATCATGCTTAGGAGTTAATATCTTTTGATGGTTTATGCTTATTTTTGATAGATAGTCATTAGGAATCTTTTCTTTTATGAAGGGAAGAAAGTCTTAGCTATTAGATTGTTAATTTCTATCTTAGAGCTTTAAAGTTATATTTTCCAAATCTAAGTATTGATTTGTCATTAGATTTGAGTATTTGTTTGGGAAAAGAGAAGAGCATTAGTATTGGATTAGTGTCACTTAGTGGGTTCTAGATGGTTCAATCTATTCATTAGTATTGATTGTTGCTTATTTTACTTACTTTAATCAGATTCTATTCACATTCCCACACACTTATTCACTTATTTTAATTCTCACACTCCATTTCTCTATCCACACCATCATATCCATTAGCTTATTTGTTCTTGCCCTCTATGTGTTTATTTTTATTCCCCCTTTGATTTTACTCTATTTTAGCACACTTATTTTCATTTCCATCCATTCATTCTCTATCTTACTCACTTGTTGTTAGCTCATTTCCATGGATGTTTTTATTTTCTTTTTGTCTTGATCTTTCACTTCTTGTTTTTACACACTTACTCATTTGATCTTCTAACATTTCTCATATGTTCTTGTTATTAACCTTGTTATTTATCTTTTGTCATTAATATTTGTTATTAACTTGTTACTAACTTTGTTCTTGGTTTATTCTCACTTGAGTTCTTCTATTTTTATTAACATCACTTTGTTATCTAGTTTCTTATTTTCTTTTAGTTTGCATTTTTTATTTTCTTTGTTATTATCTTGTTTCTTGTTTCCATTGTTTTTGTTATCTCCATTTGCTTTTGTTAGCTATATTTGAGTTGATACTCCTTTTCATTGATCATTGTTATTTTCCTTGTAACGATCCTCGTGAGAATGATATTCGGGCTTCCATAGTCTATATTACTTGAGACAACCATATACTTGCGGAATTCGCATCAAGTTTTTGGCGCCGTTGCCGGGGATCGGCGTACATAGGAATCCTTGATTTTAAGGATTTTCAACTCTCATATAGCTTAGTTCCATTTTTATTCTTTCTTTTAGTTTTCATTGCAGATTCTACACATTTTCCTTGTTTGTATTTTCAGGGATTCCGCGGTTGGAGTAAAGAAGAGGAAAAGAGCAACCAAAGAACTCTAACTTAGGAATTTAATTTGCTTTCTTAGAAAATCTTGTATTAGGATTCATTTCAAGTTTGTAATAATTTTTAAAGTTCATTTAAGTTTTCAAACCATTGTAATAATTAAGGAAGGAGGACGGTTGGACGATACCGTTGCAGTCCCCCAAGTTCGTACACCGAAACTGGTGGTGGTGGCTTGGGTTGACTTCAACCGATCTTTCCCCAATTTAGTTTGGGAGGTGCGTATTTCGATACACCCATGCATCCCCCGTTAGTGGGTCAATTTTGTTGGTTGTTTGATTGTTTAATTGCTTTGTAGTGCTTGATCATTTTCAAATACACAAAATAATTGGGAAAGCACACACTTAGTAAGAGCAATCATACCCCCAACAAGATAAGGATTGGATTTTATCACCATTTTCTTGCCCATAGGAACTCATTTTCCTCACTACTTAGGAATCTTTAGCCTTTAATAAAATTTGAGTTGAGTAGAAACGTGACCTTAGGACACGAGTGTAGACACCTCATTTGGCCCCTATGATAGCCTTAAACACCTGTCATATATAGCGATGCCCCCATTTCACCCATAATTGAATGATTAATGACATAATTCAGATTAATTAATGACAATGAAGATGCTTGTTGATAGTTTTAAACATTAGTTCAACGACTTCTAGAAATTCGTGAGAAGAAAGCCGAATCGCATTGAGATCTCGAGTCCAACTCACCTTTCACACAAGGAGCGGACCACAACACTATTCAAACCTCTTTCGGACAACTTAAGACATGCTTAGGCCAGTTCTTACAAAGATTACACTTAGCTTGCCTAAATGCCATCCAATTACCCTAAGTTAGGAAGCCAGATCCATCGATCCAGAGGTCCCCATCTTTTCTCAGCCCATAATCATTAAGATAGTTGGACCATTGGATTCTTCACTTCGAGAGATTTCTGACAGTATATAGAACGTCCAAATCCGATAAGCGGATCAAAAGTTATGAGTTTTCGAAGTTTGCCTTAGAAAGAGAAACGGAAATCCATCTAGGCACCACTCAAGTGGTGCCCACACTCTCCATTGCATCTACACACCCCAGGCTGGGCGCCCACATTAGACGTGACCACCTAGGCACCCCATGTGTGGTGCCCACCCTCCAAAATTACTAGTTTGGCCTAAAACGGACCGGAACCACTCAACGTAGGGACCGAACTTTAAGAATGAAGGAACTCCACCTAGGCACCCCATGTGTGGCGCCCACATACTTCATTCCATCTAGACGCCCCATGGTGGGCGCCCATACTCTTCAGCCCACCTAGGCACCACATGTGTGGCGCCCACCCACTTATTTCACAAATTTAACTTAGGGCAGCCCGCAACCACTCCAAACAAAGACCCACACAACTTTCCATCTAGGCACCACCCTTGTGGCACACACACTCTCCAGTCCACATAGGCACCCTGTGGTGGGTGCCCACACTGTCCAGTCCACCTGGGCACCACCCTTGTGGCGCCCAGTCAATTAAGTGCTAGTGTAGGTCCCCTCAGTTGAACATCTATCCATTCTATCCCGACTTCAGATGGTACCAAACTTTGAGAATGATCCGAACCACGTAGGCTCCACCCCATGGGCGCCTACCATGAACCAGTCCACATAGGCACCAACCCTGTGGCGCCCACCCTATGCAGTCACCTGGGCACCACCCCATGGGCGCCCAGCCTCTTTCCCAAACCCTAATTTATCCCAAAATACTTAAGCCGCCTTGGGATGCGTGAAACCTTCTAGAAACACGAACTAATGAAGCCCTAGCCCTCCTAAACTCATCCCAAACCTCTATTTAAGGATCTCTTAACCTCATTTACAAGAGAGCTACCCTAAAAAGAGAGAAAAGTATAGAGAATAAGCAAAAGGAGAAAGGTAGCCACCATTAGAGAGAAAGCTTCAGATCTAGAGAAGAAGAAGGGGAAATAGAGGAGAAGACTTCCATATCTTCAACTAGAGCTATGGTTATTCGCGTAAGCTTCGTTCTAGGAACTTGAAAAGTGTGATTCAAACCGGTATTCCTAGATCTTTCTATTCTTTTACTGCATTTTATCATCTTCTTTGTTTAGAAACATGCTTAGGATCATTCATGCATCATAGATCTATATTAGTTCTTGATAAAAATGGTATCAGCATCTCATCATATTAATAACATGTTTAGATTCATACCAGTGGTGTAGATCTGCATTGATTTTGTAGTTCTAAGTGCTTAACTAGGTTAGATCTCGCATTTATAGCATCATCATCATCATTTAGATCGAGGAGATCGCGAAAGGCCTATTTCAGGAGGCTGGGCGCCACCCACTGGGCGCCTACCATCTCTGGTTTGGCTAGGCGCCACCCTCTGGGCGCCTACCCTTCCGAGACAGGGTTTGGGTTTTAGATCTCTACTTTTTACATCGTTTTCTCGTAGATTTGTTAGTTGCATCATTAGTAGTTCGCATTAGGACATCCGCATCAGTTATTGAATATCGGAAATTATGTTGAAAATGTTAAGACTGTTGTGCACTCGTTGCGATTCTTTGAAAACCCTGACTGAACTGGGTAGGCACCACAGGTGTGGCGCCCAAGTGGACTTTTCCACTTCCACACACAATTTTCGATCTTCCGCATTTAGTTCTTAGAAATTACATCACAATGATATGTTTGTTTGCTTGATATGTTATGAATTTCAAATTATCGTTTTTAACACACACCACCATATCATTTGAAACATAAAGTCATAAAAACCCCAAAAAATCATAAATCATAAAACCACTTCTTCTCTTTCCTTACTCTCTAGTAAATTAGAGGAGAAACCAAAAAAAAAAACAAATCAAATTAAAAAATACAAAGAAAACCCAAAAATAGTAGGTAGATAGCCTAGGTTATCAAATCTCGTGCCTAACTAGGATAAACCCTAGGGTTAGCTAAAATATCATAATTAATTAACTAAAGGACCATTAAATCATTAAGAACCCTAAAATTAATAATCTAATTAATTTGGACTGAAATTGGACTAAGGAATCACTAAGATTGATTAGGGAACCCAAATTATTAAGATAGGCTTCTCCTCCTTTGAGCCTGGCTTGCTTATTCACTAAAAAGTCCTTAATTAAGGATTAAACGCAATTAATTAAGGCTCTAATCTCACACCAATTAATACAATAAATACCTTTAATCCAAAAGATCTTGAGACCTTAATTAATTCGGATTAAAAATAACCAAGAACTTAATTAAAAACCTAAAACTTAAAACAGATCCATCTGGGCGCCACCCCCTGGGTGCCCTGTTGCCAAGTCCATCTGGGCGCCACCCCCTGGGTGCCCTGCTGACAAGTCCATCTGGGCACCACTCCCTGGGCGCCCAGCCTATTCATTCCCTAAGAGGCTCCACTTGAAATTTAATCTAATTAATTAAGACTTTAACCAACTCTAATTAACACAATAAAATACTTTTAACTTGAAAGACCTGAAATCTTAATCAACTTAAACTCGAATCTACCTAAAAGATACAAAACCAACAAACCCTAAAAATATCCACCTGGACGCCACCCCCTGGGTGCCCTGCTTGCCAATTCACCTAGGCGCCACCCCCTGGGCGCCCATCCTCTCCTGTCACTAAGACACCCCAATTGAAATGAAACTTGAATCAACACATAATAAAACATTGCTAACTTAAAAGATTTGAAAACTTAATCAATCTAAACCTGAATTAATCTAAAACGAACACACAACACCAAACCATAAAGATTCCACCTGGGCACCACTCCTTGGGCGCCCATCCTTCCAATCCACCTGGGCACCACTCCCCTGGCGCCCAGCCTTCCAATCCATCTGGGCACCACTCCCCTGGCGCCCATCCTATCCCTTTACTAAGAAATTCCTAATTGAAACTTCTAATTAAACCAACCCGAATTAACACATTAAAACACTTCAGGACTTAAGAAACCTGAGACTCTAGTCAATTCACCCTCGGATTAACTTAAAGGCCATCGAACCAAATCAAACCACAAGGCAGTCACCTGGGCACCACCCCCTGGGCGCCCAACCTATTAATCCATCTAGGCACCACCCTCTGGGCGCCCAGCCTGTGAACTCCACCTACACTACTCATTTCTTGGAAACCAATCAATTAAAAATTAAACCTAATTAATTTAAACCTAATTCATTCTCAACTGAATACTAAAAGATACCTTTCATCCAAACGCATTAAACCACAGAACCCAACTTCGAATCAACCTAGAACATCAAAACCAACCCGAACCTCAAGACAACCACCTGGGCACCACTCCTTGGGCGCCCAGCCTATCAATCCACTTAGGCACCACCCCCTGGGCGCCTAGCCTGTCAATCCACCTGGGCACCACCCTCTGGGCGCCCAGCCTGTGAACTACACCTACCCTACCCATTCCTTAGGAAACCATTAAACCTAATTAATTGAAACCTAATTCATCCCCAACTGAACACGAATAAACACTTTCCATCAAATCCTAAATCCTTAAATCAATTCAAGCCCGAGTTGACCAAAGAATCACAAAACCTAACCAAACCATACAACACATCCATCTGGGCGCCACCCCCTGGGTGCCCATCCTATCAGATTCACCTGGGCACCACACCCTGGGCGCCCATCATACTCTTTTTCATAAAAGCCCTAAATTCACAACTTAACTTAATTAATTAAAACCTCAAGTTAATCCCAATCAACAAAACAGAACACTTTTAACCTTAAAACACTGAAGCCTTAATCGATTCGGACTTAATACCCAAAACCCTTTGGAACCGACCAAACCATAAAGATTCCACCTAGGCACCAATCCCTTGGCGCCTATCCTATCAATCCATCTGGGCGCCACCCCCTTGGTGCCCATCCTGCCAGATTCACTTAGGCACCACCCTCTGGGCGCCTAGCCTACATTTCAACCCTACCCAACCAACTCAACTAAAAATCAATAATTAAACACCCTAAAACTTAAACTAATTAAGACCAGAACCTAAATCAATCCCCGGACCCAAAGACCAATAATTAAATCCCATCCGGCACAACACAAAATCACAGGCGCCACCCCTTGGGCGCCCATCCTGCCAGATCCACCTGGGCACCACTCCCTGGGCACCCATCCTGCCAATTCACCTGGGCGCCACCCCTTTGGTGCCTATCCTTCCACTTGCACTAAAACACGAATTCTTGATTTTATTTCAAACCCGGACTCGCATCACTTTGACATTAGAACATCAGAGACATTAAAACATTTCTCAGATTAAAACATAGCCCTTAAAACCCCCAAAATTCCGAAAAGAGATCAAAAAATCTGAAAAGCATAAACTGTCAGGATAGGCTCCACCCCCTGGGTGCCTACCCTGTTTTTAATCTTGAATTATGATTTTCGACTACTTTTTAGAATTCTGATTTAAATTAAAAATAACATAACTTTAAAATATAGAAAAACACATTAACCAGATCCTTAAAACATCTCTAAACCACTCTCAATCAAAACCACAACTCACAACAAATAAAATCAATTAAGATTTTACCCAACAAACTGCTTAGGCGCAAGGAATTATCAAACTTTGGCTATTTGCACCATAGGATTAAATTGGATTACCTTGTTAGGTAGCTTAGAGCATTAGGCTTCACCCCATCACTCTTTCTGTTCCGTTAGGGAATCGAAAAAGCTGATGTGGGCGGTTTTGGACCTTAGGTTAAGGTTAATCTGATGATCAGTAATAAAGCATTACTTACGTAAATCCAAGTAAATCCCCTAGTTAGGCCCTTCTAGCCCCATATCAAAAATCCATAAAAACTATAAAACCAACAAAATAAACCCAAAAAGATTTTCCCTTTATTTCTTCCTCCACCTCAGGTGCCAGATATTTAATTGAACTTAATGATAAAAGGAAATGAAGAACTGACTTCTAAAATTGAATAAATGAGAATGACGAGATAAGATGAGTGATTTCACATACACTTTTTACTTCGGCCCATCGGCCACCCTTAAACAATCACGGCCCATCGGCCACCCTTAAACAAACACTGGCCCATCGGTCACCTCCAATCAATTATGGCCCATCGGCCTTTCACTTTTATCACTCGTGTATCGCACACGAAAAACACGGAAATCACAAGTCAAAGTCTCATTTGCATCATCATTTTGGTTTGAAAAGTCAGCCTTTAAACGTTATTTTGCCAAGGGATCTGAAGGGGTACCCGGGAATGGGGCCAATCCTCTTCTTAAATATTTGGCACCTCCCCCCATTTATTTTCTTTATTTTAGTTACTTTATTTTACTTGGATTTGTTATGATTATGCTGTGTGAGGATTAACCTTTATTTGGACTTTAACTCATAACCCTAATTTGACCCTATATTAAAAAGACCCAAAGAGACCCAAATTAATGTGACAGGACAACCGTCGTGTGTTGCCGGCAGCACATTAGACGAGAGGAAGAACCCACCAACTTATTTTCTCCCTACATTTCTTCGGCTTTCATCGAAGAACGGTGTTACGGCCGTATCCATAGCTGGCGATCGTGATCCATTGATTTTGAGGATAGTCGGAATCCTCATTTTTTATGTCAAATTTAAATAGCATGTATAGATGAATAGAGATTTCCCCACGCAAAATGCAAATGCCCTTTCTTTCCTTTTGGGGGGGTCGAAATTCACATCCGACAACGAGCTCATTAGGAGAAGACCATCGAAGGTTGTACCATTTGCGCTCCTTGAAGAAAATCGGTACCTAGAATAGCCTTATTGTGATGCCCCGGAGTCCCACATCGACTATAGAGAGGAAAGTGAATGGGATTATATGTAGAGCCTTACCTTGCATGAGGCCTTTTGATGGGTTGAGGCCCATCAGAAATAAAACCGTGAGGCCAGTGGGCCAAAGCGGACAATATCATGCATGTGTGTAGGGTGAGGCGTTACACTTGTCCCTTAAGGGAGACAGTTCATCTGATCTAGGAGTTTGGTATTTAACCAGAACCTTTGCCACGTGCATCGTGATCCCACCAATCCCCTGGGGGCTTGCTTGCCCGACTACGGTTCATAGGACCAGATTGGAGGCCTACTTGTACTCTTCACAGTTAGGAGCTGTCTATTTTAATCTTAGGTAGCCTCAGTTAAGCATAGTTTGATTTATTTTTGAAAATCATTTTGTTCTGCTTGTTTGTGTTTAAGCATTAATCCTCATTCATCATCACTTGAGCGGACCATCACTTTTGGAGTTGGGGGGGGGGGGGTAGTTTATGCACAATTGGTTACTTGTGTAGGGTCGTTTAGAGAGCTTTAATTTATTCGATATCCCTGTTGAGAATTTCGCAGACCCCATTGCCATTGAGGATATGGCTGACGGAAACCCACACCCCCAACCCATGACTCTTAAGGAGTACATGTACCCAACCCGATCTGCCCAGCCCTCATGCATCATCATACCCGCCACAAATGCCTCATTTGAGCTGAAATCCGGCTTAATCTAGATGTTACTAATTCTCCGAGGGGTGGAAAATGAGAACCCATATCAGCATGTGAGAGAGTTTGAGGAAATCTGTAGGACCATGAAGTATAACCATATGTCTGAAGAAGCCCTCAAGCTTAGGTTGTTCCCGTTCTCGCTGAAGGAGAAGGCGAAAGCATGGCTTTACGCCCTACATGCTAATTCCATAAACACATGGGAGGGACTAGTCGAGGCATTTTATAAAAAGTTTTATTCAAAACAAAAAACGGCCTTCATTAGACATACCCTGAACAGCTTCCACCAACTGGAGGGAGAAACCATGTATGAGTACATGGAAAGGTTCAAAGACTCACTGTTACAATGCCCGCATCACGGATTTGAAAGATCCGGCTAGTCCAAATCCTTTATGAAGGACTGGAATATCCCACCAAGACCATGGTGGAGTCTTTCTGCAACGGAGTATTCACTCAAAAGACAGCTGAGCAAGCCTGGACATACCTTGAAGAGGTCGCTGAGAACACTGTCCAATGGGAACCTATCAGAGAGGATCCCAAAAGACCCAATGTTGCAAAAAGAAAGGGCATGCATAGAGTGGAACCCAAATTCGAGGCCGAGGCCAAGTTGGCCATGCTGACAAGGAGATTAGAAGCCCTTGAAATGAACCAGATCTATTAGCAAACCACCCTAAAGACCCTGGAATCATTAAAGATGAGCCAATCTGTTAGTGACCCTACTGCCCCACCCTGCACCAATTGTGGAGATTTTACCCATCCTGGATCCCAATGTAGAGCATTCTTTGGTCAAAGTCGGAATGAGAGTATGGAGGAGGTGAGTGCACTTTACCAGAATACCAGATATGAATGCACTTTACCAGAATACCAGATATGAATGGCAGATGTATGATCCGTATTCGAATACATACAATCTTGGTTGGAAGGATAATCCTAATTTTTCATGGACCAAAGGACAACACCAAGGAAACCCTTCTCAGCCAATGGCCCAGCATATGCCACCTCCGGGATAACAAAAGCCTCAAGTACCCCAAGTGGCACCAGAACCACCCATGGTCCAAGGTTATCAGAATCTTAATCCCCAGAATCAGCAGATAAGTTCTCTAGAGGACGCAATGAAAATGTTGGCCCAAAATACCATCCAATTCCAGCAAAGCACTACTCAGAATTTGAATGCCAATACCCAGTCCATTGCCAAGCTGGAATACACTATCAGCCAGCTGACCAGGTCAATAGCTCAAAGAGACAAGGGTACCTTTCCAAGTCAGCCCGAAGCCAACCGCAAAGGCCAAACTTCAACGGGCCAATTTGTTGTCCATGATGACAAGGGCAAAGTCCATGAGCAGGTCAATGCACCCGTAGAATGGCCTCAAGGGAGGCTGACACACCAGAAGAGGACCCTAGGTAATTTGAGCGGACCCAAGTGAGGAGGGAGCAAGTAGTTTTGGAAGAAGAACTCAAGGAACTAAAGAAGGACCTAGAACCAATTATAGAACCTGAGAAACCAGTAAGAGTTGCCTCACCAAGTGAGCCCGCTCCTAGAACCTTTGTTCCCAAGGCCCCATACCCTTAGAGGCTAGGTCAAATGAAAAATAATGTCCACCTGGATAAAATCCGTGAAGTGTTCAAGCAAGTGAGAATTAACATCTCACTGTTAGAAGCCATCCAATAGATCCCGACTTATGCCAAAGTCCTCAAAGATTTATGCACATTCAAGAGAACAACCAATGTACCCAAAAAGGCATTTCTAGCCCAGCAATGCATTTCCATCATTACCACTTCGACCCCAATCAATTAGGACCCTTGGTGTCCTATAATTTCTTGTCAAATAGGGGATCATCACATACAACAAGCTTTGTTGGACTTGGGTGCGAGTGTCAACCTGCTCCCGTATTCGATATACGAGGAGTTAGGTTTGGAGGAGCTAAAACCGACAAAGGTGACCTTACAACTAGCCGATGCTTCAGTTAGATACACCAAAGGTGTTGTTTAGGATGTTTTGATCAAGGTAGGTGAGTTTGTTTTCCCCATGGACTTTGTAGTCCATGGTACCCGACCACCAATCAGAAATGTCATGAAGATCCCGGTAATTTTAGGGAGACCATTCCTTGCCACTTTCAATGCCCTGATTAATTGTCGAAATGGTGTGATGCACCTATCATTTGGGAATATGACAATCTAGATAAACATTTTCAACGTTGGCAAGCAACCCATAGATGAGAGTGATTATGAAATTTGTGAGGTGAGTTACCTAGAGGAGCTTATTAAGAGTGTAGGATCACAGTTAGTTTGTGAGGACCCACTAGAGGCCTGTCTTGCACATTTTGGAGGTAACATTAATGTTGAGAATAGCATTAAAGAAGTAAATGTGTTATTGGATCCTGCCCTTGCTTTTGAGAGGAGTCAATGGCAACCCAAGCGAAAGATCTTGACTCTATCGGCTGCCCCACCTGTTCCATCAATTGAGGAACCACCACCCAAGCTCGACCTAAAACCACTACTTAACAACCTCAAGTATGTGTTTTTGGGCCCAGCTGAGACCCTCCCTATCATTATAGCCTCGGACTTAGAAAAAGTCCAGGAACAACAAGTGATTGAGATCCTGAAGGATCAAAAAGAGGCTATAGGCTGGACAATTACTGATATAAAAGGAATAAGCCCATCCGTGGTTCAACATCGGATACATTTGGAAGAAAATGCAAAAACTTCCAGAAAACCACAGAGGCGTCTTAATCCATCAATGAAGGATGTCGTAAGAGTGGAGGTTCTGAAACTACTGGATTCAGGTATCATTTACCCTATTTCAGACAGCTCATGGGTGAGCCCAATCCATGTTGTGCTAAAAAAGTCCGGGATAACTATGGTGGAAAATGAGGGGAATGAGTTAGTGCCCCAAGGACCCAGACGGGCTGGCGAGTGTGCATTGACTATAGAAAGTTAAACTCGGCCACCCGTAAAGACCATTTTCCCCTGCCATTTATGGACCAGATGCTTGAGAGATTAGTCGATCATGCCTTTTATTGTTTCCTTGAAGGATACTCCTGCTATAATCAAATACCTATAGCACCCGAGGACCAGGACAAGACAACTTTTACTTGTCCTTTCGGTACATTCGTCTTTCGGTGCATGCCTTTTGGGCTGTGCAATGCACCTGCGACATTTCAAAGGTGTATGATGAGCATATTTTCGGACATGGTCAAGTGATTCTTAGAGGTGTTTATGGACAACTTTTCGGTCCACGGGAGTAGTTTTCAAGAATGTTTGCATCACCTAAACCTAGTTTTAGTGAGATGTCAAGAGAAGAATCTTGTTTTGAATTGAGAAAAGTGTCATTTCTGTAAGTCCTGAATTTTTACTCTAGAGGTGGGGGGTGAATAGGGTGAGCTACAACTTAGTGACCAATTATGCCAGATTTTAACTTCTTTAAAACAACTTGTGAGGCCCCACCCCTGGTGAGCCTCAATTTGAATTTGAATACTATATATATTAGCCTAAGTATTTTAATTACACTAATTATGGGGTTTAGTTAAGGGTAATTATGTATTTTCCTAGGATTAGTCTAGTTGTGTAATTAGTAGAATCAATAGGGTGTCTTTTGTTATTTAGTTTATTAAAGGCCCTAGCTAGAAATTTGTGTTTACTATAGGGGGGTTTACACCAGAGAATCTTCTAGAAACCCCACCTAAAGACCTAAGTACCCTCTACCCTAACCCTAATCCTATTCTAACCCCAAGGGCATTTTTGTCCCTAGCCCTAAAACCCAACCTATATAAGCTAAACTCTCCCTGCCCAAGCAAATCACTGTTCATCTCCTCTCTCAATTTCCATCTATTTTCTCTCTTCTTCTTCCCCACTTCTCTCCAACGAGCACACATCTTTCCCCCAATTCTGTTTATCTCTTTCTCTTCCCAGAATCCCCAATAGAAGAAAAGACCCCAGCTAGAAACCCCAGGCCGATCAACAACAGAGGAGCCCCCACTGCTGAAACCCTTTTTTACTGGCTGTTTTTCTATTATTCTTTTTTTTCCTTCTACCTTCGATCAATCCAGGCAAGTGCTCTTTGCTGGGAATTTTAGAATGCATGGTTTTCTTCTTCTTGATTCTGCAATTCCAATTCATGTATATATATATGCGTTTAGATCGATTTGTGAGCTTGTTTTATGGTTTTTCTTTGGCCATTGATGGATGAGTCTACCTCACTTGGAAGATCAATGGTCTGGATTGATGGATGGATGATTATAGAAGTGTTATTCTTGTTTGTTATGCTTCTGTGATGAATGGTAAATGGATATGAGGAGAAATCCATGGATTGGGTGACCTGTAGTGAATTCCTGGATATAAATAGTGGAAAACCCACTTTGTTGCGTAGAGACCGGGACCCATGTGGGCCACCTTTGGAAATCAGGACCCCACATCTGATAGAGGGGCCCTGGGCGACCATGGGGGCGGAACCTGATCTGGACTTTGACCAGAGGTGGGCCACTATCCCTGTGCTTAATGAAGAGGAGATGTTGTGTTCTGTCACAGAACTGGGTTCTGTAACAGAACACAACACGTTTTGTGAACTAAAGTAAAGGAAGATGATGATGCGGGGGTATAAAGGTCTGTGAGTGTATGGGAATAGGAGGGAACCTAGGGAGCATGGGAAAGTGGTCCAGTGAACTTGTGGGGCCCAGGTAGGTCCTTAATTTCAGATCTGGTCCAGATATAGGATCATGAAAATTTCCTCAAACCCAGAGCTCAGCACTGGCCGAGCTCAGCATTGGCAGAGCTCAGCGATGGCCGGATTCAACACTGACCGAGCTCAGTGTTCTGCCGAGCACAATACTCAGGTCGAGATCCGCGTTTAAGCCGAGTTCAGTGTTTAGGCCGAGCTCAGTGTCTTGGCCGAGCTCAGTGTTTTACCGAGCTCAGTGCCTGACCGTGCTCCGTGCTTGATCGAGCTCAGCGCTTGACCGAGCTCAGAGCTTGACCGACCTCAATGCCTGACCAAGCTCAACGCTTGCTGAACTTAGCTGGGTGACTGAGCTGAGATAGGTGTTTTGCCGAGCTGAGCTGGGTGACCGAGCTGAGTGTTCAATTGAGCTCGAGTGCTTAGCCGAACTCCGAGCTGGATTCCGAAAAGGCCGGATTCCAACAAAGGAGACTAGAACCTGGGACATTCCCTTTAGCCAGAGCTCTTAGTGTGCATGGCCAACTACCCAGGCTAGGGGGTTAGCCGAACTCACAGGAACTTCTGGGCAATCAGGCATTGCCTGCAAGGTGTTTGCTTCTCTGATCCCAGTGTGCCGAACTGACCGCCCAGGCCAGGAGGTCGGCTGAGCACATGTGTACAGTGACACTTCCCAGATTCTAATTTCTATTATTGTGATCATATGTGGGGCCCATTGACCATCCAAATAGACTTCCATCACTGTGCCAACCACGAGTCAATGGTGTGGCTCAACCTTGACTCGTGGGGTTCACTAATTAAGGTCCAGGTTATGTAATCTAAGATGATTCGACCTTTATTCGTTACCAATGATGCACAAACTTCTGAACACCAAACACAGCATTCCTTAGCATCTGTGGTTTCAATTAAAGATCAAATTGCCTGAAATAGACCTGAGCCTGAAAGTGGACCAATCACTTAGGTTGGACTGTTGATATCTCCCATTAATCCTTGTACTTGGAGATTCATCTCCCTCATATTATTGTTGTCACTCTATTGTCCTTATTATTGCTTATACATGTTCATTAAATGGAAAATGGAGGACCCGAACCTAGGACTACTTAGAGGTGACCCGGTAATATGATTGGGTGAACATTGACCCGTGTCTGTGGCTAGGCGGGCTCTTATGGCCTAAGTTTGGATGTGGATTACCTTAGACTGGAGAGGTTAGATTGCATGGGCTTGTGACCCATTATGGATGTAAATGGATCATATGTTATTGAACATGGACTTGTATCTCATATGGACTGTTATAAACCAGGCCATGTATTTGGGCCTTGCTATGGATCCATTGACTGGACTTGGACCTGGAATATGATCCATGGATACTTGGACCTCTTAGGGACTTTGTTAGGACCTTGTTCACGCAAGGCAAAGCCTAGACGGACATAGAACTTTATTGTTTCCTGAGTCGGCATAGACATTCACTCAGTTGATCTAAGCTCAGCCAGTTGGACTGATCATCGCTGGTAGGAGCTATTGAGAGTGTTGTGTGGCTATCATGATGAGCATTATTGGAGACGGACGGTGTGATACCGAGTCCGGTCTCAGTGTGTGTTGTTGGATGATGTTATTTGCGGGGATAAATAATCCCCAGCACTGTGAGATTTTCCCCGCCGCGACTGTGTTCAGTATGAGAGGGCCGCGGCATAATATCCCGCGGTATCCAGCTTGTGTGAGTGTGCCATTTTGTGTAGGGTTATATTATGTTTATCTTGATTCTATTTGTTTATCTTGCTCAACTGCCTAGGATATGTACAATTGCTATTCTCTTAACTTTATTACTGTCTCTACTCATTTGATGCATACATCCTATATTATCAGCATACTGTGACTTGCCAGATCTTTAGATCTGACCCACTCTTGGTGCTTAGGTCTTGACCCCGAGTTCGAGGGCGATGCGTACGCACTCGTAGAGGCGCCCGTAGTAGGTGACTACAGATGGGGATCGGCCGACCAAGAGGTCGAGCCGGAGGGTGGAGAGCCAGTACCAGTGGCAGGGGCTTGAGTGTCTGTTTATTTGGGTTTTTGAGCGATATTTTGTAGTGAGTTGGGTAGTGTTTGGAAATATGTAATTAAACCTTGATTTTCTATCACTTGTCATTTTTAGGCTGGATAAGCCCGTTACACTTGATATATCATTCATGATACCTTATGATTCCGCTATCTCTATATTGCTTCCGCTATATTCCTCATGCTTCCGCAAATTAACTGTTGTTATTATATTGATGAAAAAGTTTTAAATTAGACCTCACTGCGGACCTACGATCTTGGAAGTTCTCGGATTTTCCGGGAAGTAGCGCGCCAATTTCGGTACTTTGACGGTTTTCACGGTATTTGGAATTGGGGCGTTACACAATTAGTCACAAGTGATGATATAGAACTAAAGCGCGGAAGCTAATAAAAAAAATCATCACAAAGCACACACCATAACACAAAGATTTATAGTGTTTTGGCCTCAATGCCTACATCCACTACCGGCTTGTGTTCCTACACCCCACCGGATTTCCACTATATATGCTTTTCAATAGGCTAAGCAATAACCTTTACAGCCAAATGGTTGGTTCTCTCTCTAAGTAGTGTCTAGAATACACTTGATGGAGATACATTTTTAGCTCAATACAATGCATCTTAATTAGGCGGATATGAAAGTGAAAATCTAATTCACAACACACACACACACACAAAATATGAATGCAAAGATGAGTGCATAATATGTATGTATGATGCCCTCAATCAATTTGAAAATAAAAGCTCATAAATGTATGCCAAAGGCTTTTAAAGGTTTTAGCTCATAAAAATATTTATGATTGAGGAAAGAATGCTAATCACATGTTAATAACAACTTGTTTAAGATATACCTATTTATTCTAAACAAGTTGTGAAATTTTAAGAGCAAAACATGTGATGCATAAGGACTTCAATCAATTTAAAAATGAAGCTCAATGAATGTATGCTTAGAGCATTTGAAAGTGTAAAACACAAAAATAGATTTGATTGAAATTAAGTGTCAAATCACATGTAATTAAAAATACAACTTGAAAATTAAAGATATACCAATCAATGCTAAACAAGTTGTGAAACTTTAAAACAAAATACATGTGATTTGTGAAGTTGTTGAATCTAAAACATAAGATAGATTTGAAAGAGATTTTCTTATGATGAAAAACAACAACCAAATATTCAACTAAGTATAGGAATCATGTTACATAAAATTTCAAAGATCTTTTCAAAACATAATTCACTTAGATATACCGATTTGAGTCCTACTTGGTTTGAATTAAGGTGATGCATCCAAAACAATAAATCAATTCAAAACATATACATGTTAAGGACACAACAAATCATAGTTTAGCATGCTAGAAAAGATTTACCAATAATTAAAGCAAAGCATGAAAACATATGATTAGGAAAAGCAAGTTTACTTAAATGATTTAGCTATTAGTTCCAAGCTTTAGCTTCCCTTTTTATCAACTAGCATCCCTTAGCTCATCCCCCTTTGTTTGGCCTCAAAACATCTCAAGGAGGGCCTCTTAGTTCCTCAAATTTGGCTAAGGAATGAGCTTCTTTTTATACCAAAAAATGCCCAACGGCTAGTCCTCGGTCGACCTGGTACAGTGCCCTGTCAACCTGGGCTCAACGGTCATAAAAATGACTGTTTGAAAACGAGCTCAACGGCTCTTTCCCAGTCGACCTGCTGTGTGTTCGTTCGACCGGGTCCATGGGCTCGGTCGACCGAGCACACTACGGGTTGACCCGGGCCCAGGGACCTTTTTCCAAAAAAATGCATATTTTTAAAGTATTTTCTTGTGGGGACTTTGGGCCGATAAATCAAGCGTGGAAACATGTTTTAAATCATTCTAAGAGGTTTAAAAACATGAAACACAAAATGCCTAAGATGATTTGAAACTTTTAAAACCATAGGCATGCTTGATTTGTAAAACTTCTTTTTCTAATAAATGCATCCAAGTTTAAAATCAAAACATACATGAAACATAAGTTTTAAAGTCTTAAACAAACTATGCATGTGAAAATCAAGATTTTAAGATTTCTAAATCAATGCATGTGTGAAAATTCAAATGATGATTAAAATGATAATGCATCCATCAAATTGCAAAATACAAAATCCCTAACAATTTCATGGTGAAAAGAGGAATTCTCTTGGGCCATGTTATTTATGAGAATGGCATCGAGGTCGACAAGGCCAAAATTGATCTCATTTCCAACCTGCCACCGCCAAAAATGGTGAAGAATATCATATCTTTCTTAGGCCATGCAGGTTTTTATAGATGGTTCATTAAGAATTTTAGCAAGATAGCTGCACTCTTGTGCAATCTGTTATCTAAGGATGTGCCTTTTGTCTTCAATGGACCTTGCCTACAAGCATTTGAACAATTGAAAAAGGAGTTGACTTCTACCCCGATAATAAAGCCACCTGATTGGACAATTCCCTTCGAACTCATGTGTGACGCTTTTGACCATGCTCTTGGGGCCGTGCTAGGACAGAGTTTGAAAAAATCGCCCCATGTCATATATTATGCCAGTAGGACCTTGAATGACGCTTAGCTGAATTACACAACCACAGAGAAGGAGTTGTTAGCTGTCGTCTTTGCACTGGAGAAGTTTAGACCCTACCTGATTGGGTCTAAGGTCATGGTTTACACCGATCATTCGGCCCTTAGGTACCTGTTGATGAAAAAAGATGCGAAAGCCCGTCTGATTAGGTGGATTCTGTTGCTACAAGAGTTTGACCTTGAGATTCGGGATAAGAAAGGTTCTGAAAATGTTGCAGCTGACCATCTCTCCCAATTACCTACTGGCACCGAGCATGAGAGCATCCCATTGAGTGAGAGTTTCTCGGATGAACAGTTGTTGAGTGTCTCCTATTTCCCTTGGTTTGCGGATATCGCTAACTACCTGGTCACGGGACAGATGCCCGATCACTGGTCCAAATAGGATAAGTCTAAGTTTTTGTCTGAGGTTAAGCATTTCTTCTTTAATGACCCATACGTGTTCAAGTACCGTCCGGACCAAATTATTAGGAGATGCATTCCGGAAGAGGACTTTTTAAGTGTGATATCCTTCTGCCATGACCACGCCTGTGGTGGCATTTTAGTTCTAGGAAGACCATTGCAAAGGTGTTGCAGTGCGGGTTTTACTGGCCCATCCTTTTCAAGGATTGTCACACGTATTGTTTTCAATGTGAGTGTTGCCAGAAATTAGGCAGAATTGCGCGGAGGAACATGATGCCTTTAAATCTGATGCTTATTGCCGAATTTTTTTATGTTTGGGGCATAGACTTCATGGGTCAATTTCCAAGTTCATTCGGCAACTTATACATTTTGCTTGTTGTAGATTATGTCTCCAAATGGATAGAGGCGATTCCAACCAGAACGAATGATCGTCACGTGGTTATCAAATTTATTAAAGAAAACATCTTTTCTAGATTTGGTATCCCCAGGGAGATTATCAGTGATGGCGGGAGTCGTTTTTGTAATAGCATCTTCGAGAATCTGATGAAAAAAATATTCTATCACTCATAAGGTTGCTACTCCGTATCACCCACAAACTAGCGGATAGGTGGAAGTGTCCAATAGGCAAATAAAGTAAATTTTGGAAAAGACAGTTAGTCCTACCCGAAAAGACTGGTCTTCAAGATTGACAGATGCTTTATGGGCTTATCGGACAGCTTATAAGACCACGATCGGAATGTCTCCATATCGATTGGTCTTTGGGAAAGCATGTCATCTGCCAGTAGAATTGGAGCATAGTGCTTACTGGGCCATCAAAATATTTTGATTTAGCTAAAGCCAGTAACCTACACAAGTTGCATCTCAATGAGCTGGAGGAACTTAGAAATGGCGCCTATGAGAATGCCAAGATCTATAAGGATCGGATGAAGAAAAACCACGATCAATCTATTTTGAAGAAATCCTTTGAACCAGGCATGAAAGTTCTTTTGTATAGTTTACATCTCTTTCCAGGAAAACTGGGATCCCATTGGACTGGACCCTTCATTGTGCGCACTATCTATTTTCATGGGGCAGTAGAGATTGAGAACCCCAAGAATGGGGATGTTTTTAAAGTCAATGGCCGGAGGTTAAAACCTTTTATGGAGCTTAAGGACAAGGATGTCGAAGAGTCCCTTCTTCAAGACCCTGTGTATGTTGCATAAGTAATTTTCAAGGTCACGTCGGGTTGACAACGTGAAACTTAGCGCTGGTTGGTAGGCAATCCAATATTCATTTTTTGCATCAACCCAAAGTAAGGCGTTCCATTTTTTTTCCTTGTCCATTTATCATTTCGCATTGCATATCATTGAGGACAATGTTTGGTTTAGGTTTGGGGGTGTGGCACTGCATTGCACACATGTATTTGCCTGTGAATGTCGTGGCTGATCATCTATCTTGGCTAGTTATTTCCGACACCATTGAATCGACATCGATCCAGGACAATTTACCGGATGAAGATCTTTTTGTGGTACATCAATCCCCTTGGTACGCTGATATCGCAAACTATCTTGCTACGGACAACACTCCTGACCATTGGTCCAAGCAAGATAGGAATTCTTTCTTTTCTCAGGTTCGATATTTTTTCTGGGATGATCCATATTTGTTCAAATACTGCCCAGACCAAATAATTAGGAGATGTGTGCCTGACAATGAGAAACACAGTGTCATCTCGTTTTGCCATACACAGGCTTGTGGGGGACATATTTCTGGACAAAAGACTGCTATCAAAACTCTGCAGTCTGGATTCTATTGGCCCTCATTGTTCCGTGATGCTCATGATTTTTGTCGGGCGTGTGATTGCTGTCAGAAGTTAGGCACAATTTCCAAAAGAAGCATGATGCCACTGCACCCCATTCTGGTAGTGGAGCTTTTGGATGTATGGGGCATTGATTTTATGGGTCCATTTCCTCTGATTTTTGGTTATATCTATATCTTAGTAGCTATGGACTATGTGTCCAAGTGGATAGAGGTTATTCCTTGCCGGGAGAATGATTCTAAAACAGTCCAGAAATTTCTAAAAGAAAATATATTTTCTCGTTTTGGTACTCCATGAGCCATCATCAGTGATAGGGGTTTGCACTTTTGCAATCGGGCATTTGAAGTCCTGATGAAACAGTATGGGATCACCCATAAAGTCTCTACCCCTTATCACCCACAGACCAGTGGGTAAGGGGAAGTGTCAAATCGGGAAATTAAAAGAATATTGGAGACTACAGTAGGCCCTAATTAGAAAGATTGGTCAATGAGATTGAATGATGCTTTATGGGCTTACCGGACCGCTTTTAAGACTCCAATCGGAATGTCTCCCTACCGGCTCATCTATGGGAAAGCATGCAACCTCCTGGTGAAACTGGAACACAAAGCCTATTGGGCCATTAAGCAGTTTAACTTTGATATGGGTAAAGCTAGGAACAAGAGGAAACTGCAATTAGATGAATTTGATGAGTTGCGCAGGGAAGCCTATGCAAACTCAAGAATTTATAAAGAGAGGACCAAGATCTTTCACGATAAAAATATTTTGCAAAAATCCTTTCACCCTGAGCAGAAGGTCCTCCTTTATAATTCCAGGGTTCATTTATTTCCTACGAAACTTAGCTCCCGTTGGGCTGGACCATTCATTGTAAAAGAAGTGTTTCCATACGGTGCCGTTCATATTTATAATCCCAAGGATGGCCAGATGTTCCAAGTCAATGGCCAAAGATTTAAGCCATTCTTGGAAATTGCACCAGCTGATGAGGAAGAAATTCCTCTTGATGATCCTGTCTACTAGGATTAGTCGGCCCTGGATCCAACAGTGGCCCATTGCTGTGTATACTTAATAGTTTAGGTTTTATCCCATTTTGTCTAACTTTGGACAGGGAGTAGCTCGAACATATCCCAGGTGCTTTCTATACTTTACCCTCCATTACTTTTTATGTTCCTCATGTTTCATATGTTCATTACATATCATTCCTTCACACATCAAGGACGATGTTCATAATAGGTTGGGGGGTGGGAACAAGTACACTTGTCCATCTTTAGACAAAAGTTTTACACAATTTGTTCTTGAGTTTTAGGTTTCGAAAAAAAAATTTGTTATTTTGTTGGTTCTTAGGAAAAAAGGAAATTTTGAGAGGATTTTTATGAAACAAAGATATCTTGAACTTTGGAAATTTTGGTGCTTTGGGCAAATAAGAGAACAATGTTTTACTGTTTTGTTTATGGAAAGGATTTTTGGAAAAGTGCTGAATTTTGATCCCTCACTTTTACACAGTCTTTATATGCTTTCAAAGTTTTTGAATACCAGGCCATGATTTTCGTTCTTCTTTGACTATTGGATTGAAAATATGATGGAAAACCGACCCTTAGTTTCACAGTTTCTTGATTCATCTGGTTTTGTTAGCCACAGAGCTAGTGAGTTAATTCGGGCACATGAAAAGGGCTGCCTATTGTTGGGGACCGTGAAAAGAAAAAAAAATGAAAAGAAAGAAAAAAAAAGAGAGAAAAAGGAATTTCGTGAAAAAAAATGTGTTACGGCCTTTGAAAAAACTGTAGTGCGAAAGCTGCCATGGTTGCCTGGAGAGGAATATTATTTTTCTTTGCTAAGGTTAGGTGGCCTAGAATTTTGGATTGAAAATTGTTTTCGCGGGAATCTTGGCAGATCATTTGAAGCTTATACACACTATTTCACTGTGCACGATCAATTTAGCATGATTTTGAGAATTTCAGACCAAAAGAAGGGATTTGTGAACCAATTTTCAAATTTACATTTGCTTTGAGAATTTCGAGAATCGAGAATATCCAGTGTTTGTAAATTTTCTTTTAAAAAAGTTCCTTTGATTTTGTTAGGTTTCCACTAAGATTATTTTTCAAAAAAGAAAAAAAGAAAGAGTTTTATGGGTAAATTCACTGCAAACCCTCACGAGGCACAACTCGTCCACTAGGGAGTACCTAGGGGTTTAAAGGCTTACTGCATACGCTAAACGCAGTCGAGAGTGCCAGCTGAAGTGGTGTTGCATTCATTTCCATTTTCATTGCATTTCATTAGTTTTAGGATGGATTACCTCATGGAAGCCTCACATTTTGTTCACAGTTTTTACTAGGGAGTAGCAAAATGCTAGTTGGGGGGTGTGATAAATCCTTAAAAATGCATATTTTCATACACATTTTAGACCATTTTAGGGACTTATTAATCCTAAATAGTCTCATTTAAGAAAAAAAATCATGTTTTTATGCATTTTGGGTTTATTGTAGTGCATTCATGCATAATGATGTGCATTTTAATTTATGGGCCCACTATCATGCATTTGTGATTTTTATTCAAAATTATTATTTTAAATTATAATTCACTTTTGCTTGTAGGAAATGGATGAAATGGGTCCCACAACCAAGGAATGAGATAAAGAAAGAAATTGTAAGGAGAAGAGATAGGGCATCCCATGCCCTATATCAACATCACATGGGATCTATCACCTAACATAGGTGATTGAATGCTACAAAATAGGGCCTAAGGAGAAGACCCATGCCCTATATAGGCATCCCATCCCCTACATAGGCATTCCATTTTCTATATAAACATCACATGGGATGTTCTTGCCCCCTTCTTCTCATGGAAAACAACCCCCTTTAGCCTCTCTTCACTCCATCCTCTCCATTCTCCTTCTCCTTATTGTGTTCCTCAAGGAGGCTTAGCCCTAAAGCCACACTACTCCCATGGGATTTCTCATCTAGAAGAGGTTTTTCCATCCTAACATGTATTTTTCTATTATTTTTATCTTCCATCTTATGTAAATGAATCTACATGTTAGTAAAAGTTATTTTTTTCAATATTCTTCTTCTTATGGTTTATGCTTGATGCTTTATTTATGTTGCTTATTTTTGTGCTTGGATTGTCGACCCAAGTTTATTAAGGCATATTTGAAGTGATTCTAAATTGTATTAAGAAAGAATTTTTGAGAGGATAATTTCACTACTTAAACTACGTTTAAATTTTGCACAACTACATTTACTTTTCTTCGCAACACTACATTTAAATTTTATTAGTTTCACTACTTTTACTTTTAATTGCAACATTACTTTTATTTTCCAGCTTTCTAAGTTGTGACTCAATTTCATGCATCATAATTAGAAATTGCATTAGAATAGGTTTTGCTTCTGAAATCACAATATTTAATGATTGATTAATAATGCTAATTTCGGACCCAATTCATAGTTGAAAATCTGCACATTGAAAAAAATTGCACTATTTCAGCAGTTTTAGTCTCACTGTGCTTCAAAAGTAAGTGATTTGAAAACCAGGAAAAATAAGTTATTTTTTCTTGAAAGTTAGCAGAATTAAATTCAAGGAATACGACTTTGAAACCGTAGAATTTCAGCCAAAGATAATGATAAGTCCTTAAAAATGCACATTTTTATTGTTATTTTTGGTAAGTTTAAGGACTTATCAAGCCAAGAGAACCTCATTTAGTGTCATATCATGATTTTATGCATTTTTATCCGTTGTAGTACTTTCATGCATAATTTGCTCAAAAACCATCATTTTTGCATTCAAATCATGAAACCTGCCATTTTTAATATTATTTTTGGAAAGATTTTCAAATGTGTTTTTCTCATGAAATTAATTAATCATCAGGTGCATTCATTCATCATTTCATGAGAGATGGGCCCGCAGTCATGCAATTGTGAATTAAGGATAAATTTGTCTTTTCACATGAAATTCATTTTTTTTTTTTTGCTTGCAGGAAATGAGAAAAAGGGTTCACACATACACATGTGTAGGTCACACATGTGGGGCGGCCAAGGTGGGGTCCATTCATGGCTAAAAAGATTTTAGAATTTCTTTCAAATTGTTGAAGATATTTTTTTCAAATATTCAAAATTCAAGAGTAAGAAAGGAAGGAAGATCAAGATAATTGTGGAGCAAAAGAAACAAAGAAGGAAAGAATGCAAGGACCCTTCTTTGCAAAGAAATCAAAAGAAGAAAGTGAAGCAAATGAAGATTTTTCTCAAAACTTGCACATGGACGTCCAAGCCATTCAAAGTTGTACCCACCTCATGTGGGCCCACATCAAGACTCCAAATTTGCAAGAAACGATTTGGTGGCTTAGGTATGCAAAAATGCACAAGAAGACCCACACGTCCATGCATTGGATTTAATTATTCACATACTCCTCGTGGGACCCACAATTGTTCCAAGTGAAGGAAATAAATCTGATTTTTCAAGATTTGAATTTTTCAAAACCAATGTGTGGCCTCAATCAAGGATTGATTTGCTTGGATTCCAAAGTTAGAAAGTGTGATTGGCAAGATTTTTTTTTTATTTTTATTGACAAGCTACTAATTTCTTGCAAACTTAGTTGCCAAGAAAGAAGATTGTTTCCAAATAATGAAGATTTCAAGCAAGAAAAGAGGAATCAAAAGAAGAAACAAAGGAATCCCAAACTCTATATAAACAGCCCTATGGGAGACCCAATGCATGCTTGAGAATTGCTCACCTCTCACTCTAGAGAATTGCATACCATCTCTCCCTTTCTTTGCCTTTCCATCTTAATTCACCGAGGGGGTTCTTTTCAAAGGCCATACCACCAACCTTGTGGTTTCAACTAGAAAGACGGATTCTCAACATCCTAGTATGTATTTTTTTTAATATTATATTCCTTGTAAAGAATTTTCATGCTAGTAAATACAGTTGTTTCTTTTAAATTGTGTTCTTGATTTGTGTATCTCTTAATATTAGATTTGTGATCCATGCAATAGGGTTAGTTCTTACTTTTGGTTAAATATTTTTAATTGGCTTGGAATAATTACTAACAACTCACCTTAGCATCCTCACAATATACCTTGTTTTCTACAGATACATGGTATTTTTGGAGGCAATACAATGTGAAGTTGAAGAGAGTTGACCAAGAAAAGTCAAAAAATCCAAGTTTGAAATTTATTTATTAAAAAGTGAGGATTTATCATTCTCAAACCTGGATTGACATCCCAAGTTGAAGAATGGGACCCTAGGTTTGTACTTCTATTTTTTTTGGGGGCCCAAGATTGAGAGATTTTAAAGAGCAACTCACCACCTTTTTATTTTATTACCACCTCTGATTTATGCACACCATCTTTATTTTCTCTATTTTTTTTTAATTTCTGTACTTTATCTTTCCATCTTTACATCAATATATTAGGATTATGTTACTGCTGAAAGTGCATTAGTTTTCATGCATATTTTTCATATTTTAAAACATGTGTAGTGGTGTAATGTATGTTAAGTTCCGAAACCAGATTTGAAAGTCACATGTGCTAAATATGTTTGGATTAGAAAATAGCCCTTTGAAATTTATTAAAAAGGGACAATGGCTTCAAGACTGATTTTTGGAAACTTTTGCATAATTCATATAGTTCATGTAGTGCTTAGTCATTAATATCCCATGCTAGCTGTCATAACATAGCATTTCAGATTTAGCACTTTTGTCCACTTGTTCTCTTTTGGAATTTCATGCATCTTAGGATATTAAAAAAAATTAAGCAGTAACTATGGTTTAGATAGGTTTTGGTCTAGATCAAGGTGTCAACAATTAGGAAGTAAAAATAAAATAAAATAAAAGTTTTATACTAGTTCATGCACGTCCATGCATTGTGTCCCATAATTATTTCTTAGAAGAGTGCATCCTCATCATTCTTGTATTTTATTTAGGAAAATTGATTCTCAGATTTGCATTCATTTAGAAAGTGTATCATTTAGATTCTTATGTTAATCTAGTGTTTAACTTAGGAAAATTAATTGGTTTCTAATCTAGTGTAGGTTTCTAATCTTAGGGAGTTTGATTTTAGATGGTTGATTTATTTCCAATTTAGATTGATTTGATTTGATACATTTTTTTTATTGATTTTTTTTTATAACTTGTTTTATTTTCCAATTTCGTTTGTTAGTTTTAATTTTAGTAAGTGATATTTTAAGAATATTTTCTAATTGGAAGTTCTAATGTGTTTTCTATTTTGCAGCAACTTGATCTTTTTAGATTTAGGTAATTAGTTTTAGGTTTTTTTTTCGTTGGGTTGTAATTAATTCTTTTAATTAAAGTAGGAATGGTTTTAATTAATTTTTAATTAGGCTAATTTTAGATTTCATTTAAGGCAGGTACAAGTTGGAAAACCTTATCTCATTAGCTCCCTGTGGATCGACCTGGTCTCACCAGATTATTACTACAATCGCACCCTACACTTGGGGTCCGATCAGATAACCTCGGGAACCGTGTCAACTAGAGGCACAAATAGGAATACCCAGCAAGGTCGTACCAGATTTCAGGAGCATAACTAGTTCCTGTAGGCATCTTGTTGCATTCATATATTTTTCATCCGAACTCGTTTTTCACTTTTTTTTTTTTTTTTGTTTTGTTTGTTCATAAATCATCAAGGTTCGAATTCCATCCATTAAGTTTTGGTTTATGGCATCTTAGGTATAAGGTTCTACAGTCCAATGAAAACAGGCCTGTACATAAGGTTTTTCATACTTAGAATTTTCAGAGTGCATCAGATTTTTAGCAACTTGTCTAGAATTGCATCATTTGCATGTAGGACCTCATAAATCATTCATATTTTCATTATAATTTGTTTTGGTTAGTAGGATCTAATTTAGGAAATTTTATTTTGAATTTTCATATTAAATTGATTGTTTGATTTGTGCGTTCTTTTGCAGGTTTTTAAATATTCTAGGATTGCTTAGATTATGTTTCCTTTAGTAGAATAAGTCTTTTGTTTTTTTAAAAAATTGTAATTAAATCTTTTTACATTCAGTTATTTTAGAAAAGTTGATGTAATTTGATTAGTTTCTTATTTAGGTTAGTCCTAAATTTTAATTAGGACAGGTTAAAAGTTGGAAAGTTTCTTAATCAACATTGCTCCCTGTGGATCGACCTGATCTCACCAGTTTATTATTACATTGCGGCTCTACACTTGGAGCTCACGATCATCAATCCAGCCTCAAACTGAGATGGTGCCAAGTACACCCCTTACTCCAACATACGCCTATGGAAACTCCCAAATTTCTCAGTGTCACTCCTTTTTGCATCTGAGAAATTACAAACAGGCCCTTCTGTGAAGAAGAACCCAAACATTCCACTTAAACATCCACCTAATATCTCATGACCTGCCCTCTTCCCAGCATCCAGAATCCCAAGAAGTAGTTGTCGGGTGATCTTGTCGAAGTATTCGCAAGTCCCTGGCTCCTTCATCCGCTTCAGTGTGTGAATGCCAGCGGTCATTGCCAATGGATTCCCACTAAAGGATCCTGCCTAGTACATAGGCCCTGCCGGCGCCACCATCTCCGTAATCTCTCTCCTCCCACCATAAGCACCAACTGGCAGGCCACCACCAACGATCTTACCAAGTGTTGTCAGATCAGGAGTTACACCAAAATATTCCTGGGCCTCGCCATACGCTAAACGGAACCCAGTCATCACCTCATCAAATACTTAAGGAGGGCGCCATTTTCTTTTGTGATCTGATAGAGGCCATTTAGGAAGCCAAATACAGGCTCAATGAAGCTAGCATTTCCGACGACTGGTTCGAGGAACACTGTAGCAATCTCACCCTGCCAGCTTTTACGAAGAAGGGGTCTGCATGCCCATGGTAGCAGCCTTCAAATTTGATGATCTTTGGTCGGACAGTAAAGGCACGCGCGAGGCGAAGTACACCCATGCATTTGATGATCTTTGGTCGGCCAGTGAAGGCACGTGCGAGGCGAAGCACACCCATGCATGCTTCTGTGCCTGAATTGACAAACCGGACCATCTCAATGCTTGGTACAGCTGAGATCACCATTTCAGCCAGCACATTCTCCAGCACACATGGGGCACCAAAGCTCGTCCCTTTCTTCAGGCTCTCAATCAAGGCCTCGTTCACCTACTCAAACATTAGATTTTCATGAGAACTAACAGCGCATAATGTTTTATGCAAAGTCACATTAATGGAGTATCTTCATGATAATTGTTCATACTTGACCCAAGGTCGGTCTGCTAGATATTGAATTGTCAGCCCATATACATTCAGCCAGGCACTGTATGAAATTGATTTTCATGTCTTGGGACGTTTGGAAGCAAAACTGAATTGATCTGTGATAATTAACTTTTATCAACTATTCCAGATGCTTCTATTATTTCTGGAATCCTTTCTGGAGTTCCGTCTATGTGACTATCAGTTGTCTCAAATGCTTCCGGACAAGTCGATGGTGATACTGTCGCGACCCCGTGATACTGTCGCGACCCCGGACCGGGATTAGGGGAAAAAGGCCAAGTCCGGGATCGGGACGGTGATGATGCCGCGCCACGTGCATCTCTTTGGCTAAACCGCACACGGTATTAAGAGAAATATTTATCCGTGCACGTGATTTCCCACAGGGTTCCGCGGTGAGAATTATCTTTACACATCATCTCACATATAACCATATTAAACACATTCTCAAGATTGCGGAAGCGTGTAGCAAATCATATTAATGCTATTCCATTCCATAAACAAGACTGATTTATGATTACATGACAAGATATCAGAATGAGTAATGATCATAAGCATAATTCCCCAAAAGTAAAGTTAAGTGTAATTACAAAAGATCAGTTGATTAATGCCCCAAAATAATGGTCAACAAGGACCATACAACCAACAAAACCTAAAATAAAGATATCACAAGATCCCAAAATGTATTGTTCTCAAGGCAAGGCCGAATGTCTACATGACATCGTCGGCTTGCCACTCAATCACTCGCTGCGGTTCACCGACCGCATCCTCAGGCTCCTCCTCAATGGCAATAAGCTCGGGACCTGAGTACCAAAATAAATGGATCAGACACGACGGTCTAGCAGGTGGATGAAAAGATATTACAATAATAAAATAATGATATTTTGCAAGAGTTAGAAAGCTTGTATATAAATGATGAACTTCGTAAAAGAATAATATATCATTTAAAAGAAGTACATATGCAAATAAAACATGTAAGGTAACAAGGATTCGGGACTAACAAGGTGGCAACCACACAAAGCTACATCCTCTCTCACAAAAGTGATGAGAGCACATCGGGACATTGACCTCAGTCACACGAGGTGAGGAGAATCAACGACGTTAACCTCAGTCACACGAGGTGAGGAGAGTCAACGATTTTATATAATAAATACATATAATACTCTGCGGGACCACGGTAGCGAACCGGGTATGTCGGGGCGAGGCGGGAACCATGCTGCAGCGGGTATAACAGAAGGGGGATATCCAAACCGGTGGATCAAACCGATAAGGTTATCCAAACTTAGTGGTGCCGACTCATAGGTAACATGCAAAAATCAAAGCAAATAAATACACATAACGGGGCGGGGTACCCATAGGTATAAGACGCATAAAAGTCGGGACGGGTCTAAACAAATTAACAATATGGTAACACAATGCCCTCGGGTCAAGTGTACTCACACATTATGGGTTGAAATCCCAAAATAGGAGTTTGGTTGAAATCGAATACAAATAGTTTCCCACACATTTACAGGCTAAACAATGGGGTTCCTAGAATTGAATCAGTGTGAATAGGGTCCCGTATGTCGATCATGATGTAATTTGGTACTCTTTAAGAGTTAGGGACATTCCGGGTCCTTATACACATTAGTCAATCTAGAAAGCCTCATGGAATCTCCATGATGAGGTTCCTCCTCCCTCCGGACTTCATGTAATGCCTTACAAGTCCTTAAATACATTGGGGCTCCAAACATTACCTCCCCACTACGACCCATCACAATTTACTCAATTCTTTCATGGGTTTAAATGCATCATTACAGGTTCAATGTCTTCAAATAAGAAGAGAAGGGATAGAGCTGAATTGGACTTGAGTATGGACTCGAAATGAATCTGGAAAACAGTCCCACAATTCCCTTTTATTTTGCAGTTCATCTCATTTCAGTCCGATCGATCAGACTCATTGGCCGATCGATCGGTCCTGAAACGTTCTCAGTTATTTACAGTCCGATCGATCGGACCTGATGGGCGATCGATCGGTCCTGAAAACACTCTCAGTTATTTACAGTCCGATCGATCGTACCTGATAGGCGATCGATCGGACAGCGACGAATCTCAACCCATTTGGTTGAATTCCTCTCTTGTCCAACTCCTATCCATTTCCTTTCTTTCCCCTTCTTCCAAACATAACTTCATGAATATTTGGGCCCTTCCTTGACCTCCTCATCTCATCAAATCATCATTCAAAATCAATAGTACTAAACTATCATAAACCATTAAAACTATTAATGAAGATAAATCAAGATTTTGCATAAAACATGATAAACCATTAAACTATTAATGAAGATAAATCAAGATTTTGCATAAAACATGATAAACACATGAGAATCATTTCATCCACTTGTCTTGGGTCCAATGCAAATCAAATTGAGCTCTAATCACCTCTTAAGCCCACAATCAAACACCTATACAAAAACCCCCAAATCCAAACCCTAGAATATCAAAGTCCAAGCAAGACAAAACGAAATCTTCCAATAAACGAAATGGAGCTTCTCGATGGCTAAACAAACAAGATTCTAAAAGATTGGAGGGATCACTTACCTAGAAGTGGTTCAAATAAGAAGAGAGAGCTCACAAGAAGCTCTAATGGTGATGCATGTCTTCATAAATGGTACTAATAGAGAGCTCTTGAGGTGAGGAACAAGATTGCAAGGTCCATCTCTTGATTTAGCCAAGTTCTTGTGGTGATTTATGGGAAAGGAAGCAAGAAAAAGGCAAGGGAAAACCTTAGGGCTGGAAATCTCTTCTCCTTTTAGGGTTTTTGCCAGAAATGGAAAAATGAAGAAGAAGCTCTCTATATATAGTAAGTGGGAATGGGGCCCACAACTTAAAAGACTTCTCGGGCTTAAAACATGGCATTCGGGGCTTCAAACGAATTCGACAAAGAAGACAAAGTTGATCGGCGAAATTTCTAGTTTCCAAAAAGTATATATTTTGCACATTTTGGTGACCTTGAAATTGGTGTCCAGATTTTGGGTAAAAAGACCATTTTGCCCTCAATTTGTGAAAAGTCGGGTTTAGGGTCCTCGAATGGAAACGATGTCAACATGAAAGTTGTAGGGGTTAACAAGATAAGTCCAATGGGGTTAAAAACAAAATTTTTGGAAATCATCGGTAAACTCCCAATCTCACACAATTCGTAACAAGAACCCCAAAGGGTCCCACAAGTAAAAAGGCTCTCCAAATTCCCCAAAGCTATTATAAAAGCTATTCTAATCTCCAACTAATCCAAAAACCACTAAACACACTTAAAACTAAAATATAACTTAAATAACTCTAATCGAGGTCTCACGGGTCGGGGTCTTACAGATACATACTCCAAAAGAGGAGATGTATTTGTCTATTTGGCTCAATTAACTCTTTACTATCAGAAGAATATAAAGGAATATCCTCAAAGAATGTTAGGTCCATGCTAACAAATTTAAAGTACATCGCATTTATAACCCTTTTGGTCCTTGGATTTCTCACAATAATGCACTTAACTATTTTTGGATCCAACTTAACTCACTGATATTTTGGAATAAGAATAAAGCAAACACAACCAAATATTTTAGGTGGAACCGAAAACAATGGAGCAGAAGGTCGCAAGACCTATAATGGAGATTTTCTTTTCAACACTTTCAGTGGTATCCAATTTATAATAAAGGAGCATCTGACCAAAACGTCTTAGGAATATTCATTTTTAGTAAGGGTCCCCTTACAACTTCTAAGTAAATGCTTGTTTTCTCGTTCCGCAACTCTATTTTATTTAGGTGTATATGCACATGAAGTTTGAGACTCTATTTAATTTTCTGCTAAACATGACTGGAATTCTCTTTAAGTATACTCTCTTCCATTACCTGACGGAAGTACTTGGATTTTTTAATCAAAGCTTTTGCCAACCATTTTATGGAAGTTTTCAAATATTATAAGCAGCTCATAAAGAAACTTCATTAAATATTCCCACGTGCACCTTGTTGCATCATCAATGAAAAAATATCTATAGCCAATTATTGAAATTAGGAGAGCATACCAAACATCTGTATCAAGAAACAAAAAAAAGAACATTTTTTTCACCAACACTTACTAGATATGAGCTCCTACGCTTATTTTGATAATTGATAAACTTCGCAGTCGATTTGTTTTATATCATTTCCATTTTTTTATTATTTTTTAATGGTAACTAAGATTTTATTAAAAGAAACCAGCATTAGAGGCTTTATTGAAAAGTACGAAGAGAGAACCATTCAAAAAATGAAAAGGATAACTCCCAAAACCTAAACTAGAGAAACACAACAAAAGCTATGGAGATAAAACAACAAATAAAGATGATCTCCCAACACCTTCCTTCACTAGCAAATCAGCATCCTTGTTAGCACTCCGAAGAACGTGGTTAAAAGAAGCTTTAAGCCTTAAAGCTAGCTCAGCCACCTCTCGACCACATCTGCCAATCACTAAGGCATCCTAATTGAACCCAACACCCAACGAATGGCGCACCAAGAATCGCCATCCACAATAATGTTGGTGAAACCCAATCTGTCAAGCTCCCACACACCCATCCTAACGGCCACTAATTCAGCCTCCTTCACTTAACAGATACCCAATGGGCTTGAGAAGCTGAGAACACAAACTGACGAAGAATTCATAATAATCCCCCCATCCTAGGAGCCTGGTTGCCGATGACACTGTCATCAACATTAAGCTTGAAAAAGCCAACAGTGGGGGAGATCAAGAAGGAAGCAGAAGACCCCTAACATGAGAAGAAAAGGTCATCTCGAACCAACACCTCATCAAGGGGAGATGCCCCTAAACTCAGGAAGGATGGAATTCCAAGAAGCCACACATAACTTGACTGAGTTCTAAAGAGATATCTCCTTAGAGAAAACTCCATCGAAACGCTTCTTATTACACTCCTTCTAGATCACCCAAATTACAGCTAGAAAGGCCACTTTCCACATCACCCTTCTCTTAGCAAAACCGACCCCCTATCTCCAAGCAAGAAACAATCTGCTAAGGGAGTCTGCCATTACCAGCTGTATCCAAACCAGCTAAGAACAGAGTTCCAGAGCACCGAAGCTCAACTACCAGAAACAAACAGATTATCCACTGACTTGGCATCTTTGAGGATGGAATTCCAAGAAGCCACACAAAACTTGACTGAGTTCTAAAGAGAAATCTCGCTAGAGCAAACTCCATCGAAACGCTTCTTATTACACTCCTTCCAGATCACCCAAATTACAGCTAGCTAGGCCACTTTCCACATCACCCTTCCCTTAGCGAAACCGACCCCCTATCTCCAAGCAAGAAACAATCTGCTATGGGAGTCTGCCATTACCAGCTGTATCCAAACCAGCTAAGAACAGAGTTCCAGAGCCCCGAACCTATTATTAGATTGTATGACCTCAATCCAGTGGATGATCCGAATAAATTGATTTATTTCATTAATTAATTTATATTTTCATGCTTTATTCATGAGATGAACGGTATTTTACTCTATGATTGCACATGACCAATACAAAGTGACATGATGGTTCATGAGATGAACCGGAGCCCACAAGTATATTAGATGTGATTCATGTGTGTAGATGGGACCCACTTACATGTGTGTCGACCCGCACTTCCATCACATTTCCATCTCCCTCACATCTCTACCCAACTAACCACCATCCCAACCAAACAGCATCCAACCCACCTGCCCTACGCAAACCCTCTTCATCACATCAGAGCCCTTCATTGGCCCACCATCTCAACTCAGTCACCATCAAACCACAGTCAACCCACTTCACAATTCTTCCTCCATCATAACCAACCCTCTCCACCAGAGAACCCAACCTTGAGATTGTAGCTAGAAGAAGAAGGAGAAGCATAGAAGATGAGGGAGAGAGGAGAGAGAAAAATGTGAGGGAGGGAGCTGCCAACAGAGTCACATAGAAGAGGAGGAACAATCACAGAGGAGCCCTGGCGTGATAGATATTTTGAAGAGACTGAGAGATGGGGTGAGATGAGGTTCGGTTTCAGTATTTGGGAGATGAGGAGAGATTTTTCTAATTTGCATATGGGCGGGGAAAAAAAAAAGGAGTGGGACAATCACGTAGTTTTTTTTTGCCCTTTTCTTTGAATCTCTAGCCGTTGGATCTTGGATTTAAATAGATGGGTAGGATTTGCCTATCACAGAGTCAAATCCTAGCCATCTATTTAAATCTAAGAAGGATCAGAGTTACTCTCACGCTCTTATTAGAGAAAGTTTTGGTGAAATTTAGTTATGTGTTTTCTTGCAGGTGGAGTGTGTGAAAATTGGGTTTAATTTCCAATTTCACATCCTCGTAAAGCATTTAAAACACATAGCTAAACATCAAAACCTATAACATTCAACATCAAAATCCCATCATCAAGTAGAATTCAACCTGTAGCATTAAACAGCAAACATCTAAACATCAACCCAAAACACTCTTGAGTATCATTCAATTGTAAGCATTTAAGCAAGCAACAAATCCATTCCAATACACTTCCAGCAACGAATTCATTGCCAATTACAAAAACACTTCAAATCCAGTATTCTTATATCCAAGATCATTGGAGCATATGACTGCATCAAAGCCTAATCAAATGATTTGGTAACTTTTGCTGTAAGGACTTCACTCAGTGACATGTATGAGCCCAAATTAGAACAACAACCAGTTCCGTCTATACTGCAGGTGGTAGATGTTCGCTCAACAGCAAGCATTGAGCAGTTTTGAAAAGCTCATGCATTTTAGGTGGTGGTTGTGAATGATACTAACAAATATCACATGGTTTACAGTTGTCATAAAAAAAAATTAATGGGAAACTGCAAAAGTTATTTATTAGTACTAATTACAATGCAAGAGCATGCTACCAACAGCTGTCACCAAATGGCTGGCCTGCTGTCAAAAATTCCTCTTGGTTAGGTCCATGTTCGATTGTTTGTGGCAAGCACATCTAGTGGTACACTCAAGATCTGGTCACGTTTCATTTTATTCCAATATTCAGAATATGGTATCACTTGAACATGCAACATTCACTTTTATGGTATCTAACTCAAAATCAAAATCCTGTAGAATTGCTCAAGAGCTCAGCTCTCCTTCATACAAGAAATCATTGGCCCCATGGTACATTCAAAATCTGAAATTATTCCAAGATTCAGTAAATGGTATCACTCTTCACTCCAACATCCAACATTCAACTAAAATATCCCTCATTCAATTACAATATGTAAATCATATAAGTTAAAGAATTCCCAAATGAAAACAATTATAACATCCAATACAATACAAAACCCAATTCCCAATTACAACATCCAGTGCAGATCAAATTACTTTAGGAACATAACTCATGCTCTAAAATGGTAGCATTCTTTCTTCTGTTGAGTGAAATCATCTTCAGATACATTCGCAGTCATTGACCAAGTTTAATAGCTTGATTATTTGTGTTATTACAACATCCAGCATCACTTAATCACATGAAATCTCAAAAAATCAGTTAATCAATCCAAAATCAATTAGGGAAATGGGATCCCTAATAGGTTAGTTCAATCAGAATACACAGTCATCAAGCATACATCAAACATAAATTCAATTAGATATTAGGGATTTAAGCAGTTAGAGACTTTAGAAATTTGCGGAGTAGGACGGGTTTGTAGAAAGGGGATTAGGGTTCAGGCTTAGGGATTTGGGGATGGGAGGTTAGGGTTTGGGGTTCAGCTGAGAGAGAGAGAGAGAGAGAGAGAGGCTGTGTTGTGTTGGGCTGTTTAAAGTTGAGAGAGAGAAGATTATGGCCAGAGAAATAGAAGGTGGGGTTGGGGAAACGAAAAATAATGGAGGCTTTTTTTAAACCTTTTTGTTGCTTTTTGACTTTCTTTCTGGCCATTGGATCTACACTTTAAAAGAATGGTTGAGATTGCTTACTCTCATTAATAAGGGTGAGAGTTACTCTCATAAATATCATCATCGTCGTCATCATCAAAGCCTTGTCCCAACTATATTGGGGTCGGCTACACGAATTCTGTTTCTCCATTCAGATCTATAATGAGCCAAATCCTCAGATAAGTTACACTTCTTCATATCTATCTTTACTACCTCCATCCACGTCCTCTTAGGCCTACCCCTTCCTCTTGGCAGGCCATCAACCTTCATGGCCAAACTTTTCCTTACCGGCCTACGTTGGACATGCCCAAACCATCTCAAACGAGTTTCTCTAATTTTATCCCCCATTGTTGCTACCTCTAAATGCTCTCGAAAGCGCTCATTTCTAATTCTACACTTTTTCGTTTTACTACACATCCACCTCAACATGCTCAACTCTGCTACATCCATTTTGTGCATATGCTACTTCTTGATTGGCCAACATTTTGCTCCATATATATATATATATATATATATAAAAGAGAGTTTTCTCTTCAAAGATGGAGAAAAAAACACACTTTTAACTAGTGACATTGGTTTTTTTTATTATTAAGGAAACATTTAGCCATTTAATGATTCTACCTTGTTTTCTTTTCGTTCAAATAAATATTTTAAAAGGGTTTTCATATAAGCTTTATCCATCTAAATTCAAACATAATGTGGAGAATCATTAATAGAGATAAGGGTGAATCTCCACAAGAAGATTCTCCACCTCTAAATTTCTTCTAATATCCACACCTAGTGAAGATTCTCCACTTATCATTGTCTCCCCCATCCAAACAGGCTATTAGTTTCACTAATAAATAATCACGATAATGACTGAAACTAAAGGTAAATACTGGCAAAAGAGAAAATTAAATTGCATGTATTCATTCCATTCTTAGACAGGGAAGACAATTGTCACAGCAAACCATGCAAAAAACAAACCCTCAGGACGTCTTTGAAAGTAAAAATGGGCTCTGAGGATATTTTAAGAAAAAAAGAAATCACAACTTCTTGATCAAAGCCAAATGATTCCAAAAATGCAATCTCATATCTCTTAACTTTCTCTCAAAAGTACACCAAGGACTGGAAATCTAAGCACAAAAACAGAGACCCTAATTGCCTTTTCCTCTTCTAAGAGGGGGGGAAATCCTCATGGAGTTTTAGAAAGTACAAAAAAATAGGCTTTTAAACTCTTTATTTTTGAAGTTACAACTTCTTGATTAGAGCCAGGTAAATCCGAAAATGAAATCTCATTCTCTAAACTTGTTTCAAAAGAACACCAACAACTGAAATCTAAGTAGAAAAAGAGAAACCCAAACTACATTTCTAACTTGTGATAGAAGAACCCATTTCAGTAATTCGAAAAAGAAGGAAGACCCAGTACAGAAAATCAGCCAAAGAGAAAGGAGAAAGAGTGTTAGATGGGTTTGGGACCTTGGCTGCATTGAAGATTTCTTCGGACTTCTGGAGCGTGAATTTATGCTTCTTCTCAACAGATACTGCCATCTTCGTACGAAACCCATCTGGGTTTTCTGATAGTGCAGCAGCAGAAGCCGCCATGGCCTCCTCACTTCTCCCTCTTCAAAGATTCACCTGCCGGGAAGACAACCTCAACCAGATATTTCTACAAAACCTGCCGGGAAGACGAGTAGATTTTGGTTTCGATGAAGTGTGGTATGGTAGTCCGAGGGACTACGAAATTTTGTTCCATGTTGGGTCCACCGTCCACTCTTTTACACCAATGGGAACATGTAACCTACATCCTTCATCGCTATTGTTGGTTGATCCGACGGTCCAAATCCATGGCCTTGTTCTTCCTCTTCTTTTTCCATCCCATTGACCCTGCCCATGCATGGTGGGCCCAATACACGTGTGCCAGGTAACCCACCGGGTCCATTTGAGGTTTGGAAAATAGGACCTCAAAAACCTTTGTCTGCACGCCTTCACCTCGGTGGGCTGGCCAACTGCGCTACAGCAAGTTGGTTTCAAGAAAAAAAAAGAAAACAGAATGTTAAATTGAAAATTATGCTTTAGATCTGTGAAATATTTACTTTGTGAACTTATTAGGATGTTAATCTAAAAATAATTTTACTATTACCCAGGGGTGAACCCAGGTTCAACCACACGGGTGCGGCGCACCCATTAAACCAATAGCTGTTTTAAAAAACCACCCTCAAATCCACATGAAAATCTCCAGTTTGCCCCTAAAACCAAATTACCTATTAAGGTTTGCACCCTTCAAATGAAAATCCTTGGTCCCCACTGCCATTGCCTTTTCAAAAAAAAAAAAAAAGGAAAAAAAACGAAAAGCTGAACGTAAACTTGACATCATTCTTAAGAACTGTGAAATATTTACTTCGTGACCTTTTCAGAACAACTAGATGATTTTGGCCTCCTGTAAATATAAGAGGAAATTAACCAATCTATCGCATGAGGGTAACAGAAATCTCCATGAAACGTGCAAACCTAGCTCCACACCTCCAGTTTCTTTTTCTTCTTTTTGTGCTGTAAGAATTTTATTAAAAGTAGGAACCCTTACTGTATAATATAATTATGGAAACTGCATTTCAAGGGAAGATGCTCTCCTGTGGGACGGAGGACAATGGAAAGAACAGGACTGTGGCACTGTGCCCTTTGGTTGGAACGTTAGATCCTGCATCATCCTGCTGGTCGTAGGAATTCTCTAGATTTCATTTGTACCTCCCACTGGCCCATTGATGCCCACCTACCCCCGAAAAGATCAAAATTCAAAACCCGGGCTAAAAGGGTTTGTTTGGCATGATTTATAATCTTAATTTTGTGCTTAGAACAAGGTTTGAGATCGAGCTGTGTGAAGTTGTTTGGGTAGCTAAGATGAAAAAATGGTTATTAAATATGGTTTCAATTAGGAAAGTTTTCCATGTAAAAATTTGATAAAGAGAGAGTATTTTATCTTTATACCAAAATTCACCAATTGACACTATTCTCAAATTATATTAGGCCTACAAGCTAAATACGGCTGTGCTTGGATTGGAGCCCTTGGACTATAACACCATAGAAACAAAATGCCCATGCAGAAATGGTGAATCAACTTAGAATGAAATTATTTACCTAAAAAATAATTAGAATGAGATCTTTTGGTGACTCGAGTCATTTTATGGTCAGCACAGAGGTGTATGGGATGTCCCCATCAGCACAGTAGTAGTTCACCTCTACCATCACTTCTCTCAGGTCCCCAGTCTCCAGAAAGCTGATTAAAATGTCGAAGGAAAAAGAACAAAGCAAAGCAACAGAGACAAGTTCTCACAAATATCTTAGAATTCTTAATAAAGGATCACCTTCCTAGATAATGGTTTTTCCAATATCACACAAAGCAAACCCCAATTGTCAAGCCAGGATGACTATAACACAGTTCTGGCATATGAAGCAAAGAAAAACAACGGTATTAATTGTATGAATAATGAAGGTTTAAGGTGATCCTTTGGCCTTGATTTCCATAAGCTCGATACGGTTGCCATAACAGTAACACATGCAAATCTATATGTTTAAGCCAGTTTCCATTTTGGAACTAGAAGTAAGTACCCTCTGGTGGTTGGACCAGCTTCCGGTTGTTGGGTGTTGCCATTTCCTTCTTCAATTGTGTCAGTATGTCTTCCATGGTGTACTCCCGCTGCCAGTTTGCCAACATGCCAAACTTCTTTGGTTCAACCTGAAACAAGTAATGAAAGCCTTATTATTAGAAACTATGATGATTTTTCCTCATTGCCTCCATGATATTTTAATATTTTTACCTATCAAAACCCCTTTTGATCAGTCAGTGCTGTCGTATGGGTTGCAGTATTTGCATTCAAATAGAGAGAAATACTATTACACTGATGACAGCGCAGAAGTTTCCGTCGGGTCAACTTCTGCAAATCCACATAGCCATGGGGCCAACCTTTGCGTAATCCAAACCATTGATAGGATACATCCTCTAGTGAATATGGACTCACCCAAATTTCACTCCAATCCAAGTGAATATACACTATAGATTCCATCGACAAGTGAAAATGAGAGCATAACTCAACATTTGACCACATGGATAGAGAGAAGTTGATGCATAGGGATTTCCAATGGACTATCAGCATAGGATTAGTTAAGTACAAAACATCAAGCAGAAATGTAATATACATATTCTGTAAGGCCCAAGCATGTAGACCCAGACTGTGGCGTCTATGCACATCCATATGTGCCAGTACAGCATATGTGCAAGATCCAATCTCTCCATCAGGTCAGTTCCATCTTTGTGCTGGTACCTCAAAAAAAAAAAAAAAATGACCCAATCATGAGATGGGCTACACGAGTATGCTAGAAGGATGATTACAAGAACTACAATGGCCCACATCACATGGGTCACCACTTGCTGAGTGGCCAGAATGTTATTTGGTCTACAGAATGCCTGCATCGCCACGCCCACGTGAGCAGCCACATGCAGGAATTGCATGAGCTTAGTAGTTCTCAACCCAACAAACCCATCACTAATGCATGTCCTCGTAATCGAGTCGCTAAAATATACAAAATCCACTTCCATAGTTCGGGGTAAACATGCAGAAAAGAGAACCAGTGGATCTAGTATAGATTGTGTTGGCCCTTCAACAATAGCAATATGATCAGAGGATCCACACATCAGTCGGCAAAACTCCTCAGTTTCAATGCACATAAAGGTGAAGGCTCCAGCACTATCAATCACAATCTTATTATATGAAGTACTGCACCGATGATATGTCTCTTAGCAGTTCATTTGCTGAAGCTGGACCACACTGGATATCTGTGCTATGTCTCAAAAATAGCACATTGATCGAATCATCCTACCAGCCAGCTGGGGCATTCTTACATACAAGGTTGGAAAACTCGTGACTTCAGACTCCGATAGATACCCAATGCAGAAATCATGCACACATTTACTACATTCATTACTCAGCACTTATTAACCAACCATGTATTCAAATATGCATCTACTTCCTAAGCCATGCATTTAGACAATACCAACCATTTAGCATTTACTAGTCTGCATATTTAAACAAAAAGGCTATACATGATTAACTTTGTTTTAGGCTTGACTTAAGAGATTGTGGGTTATTTAAAGGCTGAGAATATGTTTGTAATTATCATTTATCTCAAGAATTATTTAGAAATAAAGTTAGAAAGGAGTCCGATCCTACTTGAAAGGATTATCTTCTCATCTCTGAACTTTTACTTTATTTTGTTCAATATCAACTGATATGATATTGGGATCGTATCAATTGGTATCAGAGCCATCCTACTTGTTTCTATGGCACCTACGGTACAAGATTTAGAAATAGAGGTGAATGGGCTTAAAGAAACTGTTGGTGAAATTAGAGCCTTCTTGGCAAGATTAGATGAAAAAACTGATGATTTCTCAAACATCATCATATCTTCTAATGAGCATTGGCAAAAGGAGATCAACGATCTCAAGTCCCATCAAGACCACAGTGGTCATTCAGAAGAAATGGCCATCATTTGTCCTCGCACTATACAACTGGATTTTCCACAATTTGAAGGTCAGGACCCAACTAGCTGGGTTCATCAAGCCAAGCATGTTCAATAATCTCTCCGATGATCAAATGGTCACGATGGCTCCTCTCTATCTCAACAATGACACCATAGAATGGCATCAAGGGATGGAGAAGACACTTGGTGATTTGACGTGGGGGCAATTTACTCGAGCCCTTTCCCTCTGCTTTGGTTCTTTGGACTATGACGACCCCGGCTGTTAACATAGGCCCATTATAATATAAGTTTGGCCCATTCATGACCCATCTGCAAAGCCCGTCATATTATAGACTTGTACAGCAATACATACTAAAATAGGGATTTGATAGATTGATACTATATAGACTTGTACAGCAATACATACTAAAATAGGAAGATTTGATTGACTGTAATTGTTGCCCAAGATTGGGCATTTCTGATCTATATAATACAATGATGAATCCTCAAGGAGACCATCGAATCCATTTCCATTCTGTCTTGTTTATGAATTATAAGTCTTCTTGCTTATTCGTGACATGGTATTAGAGCCATCTTGGTGCAATAGAGAGATTAAGAGCCATCTCAATCTTTCTTGTTCAAGTTCTCAAAGAGAGTTCCCCTGTCGACTGGTTTGAACAAGAAGTAACGGCAGTGTGTGGAGATCAACAGTGGGCCACCATCTACAGATCAGATCTGATCAGAAGGACACTACAGTCCTAGTCGCCTGGTATTATGGGATTTTTTGGTGATTTTTTTAGTATTTTTTGAAGATCAAAGGTGGGCTTTTTTTATCACTGTTTGGGTTTACCAGTTTCTGCAATATAATTTCATCACAGCAGTCCATCTTTAAGCACAAGTATCTGCTTGCTGCAAACCTTGATGCGTTGATTCGATATTTTTGCGAAGCATCTATCTGATCACCCCGATCTGATAGATTGGATCACCAATGGGCCCCACCTTCTATTTTCTGCTGAATTTCTTGGTCGCCTGGACCAGTTTTTGTATCTATTTATACATATCCGAGATCTGTTGTGATTGGTTGATTCAAAATAGCTTCTGGGCTGTTCCTTATTTCTCTACTGCTGTTTAATTTGGGCTTTCTGCAATTAATCTGGGTTGTTCCTTGTTGCTGTCTGGTTGCTGCTCACTGTTTGTGCTTTTTACTGTCATCTGTCCATTACTAGTGTCATCTGTGATTGATAAAATTGACAATAATGAAATGCAATTGATAAAATTCAATGGAAAAAACTATTCTTCTTAGGCCTATCAACTTGAGTTATATCTGAAAGGCAAAAATTATGGGGCCACATTTCTGGTACTATAAAAAGGCCAACGGAAAAAGAAAAATTGGAAGATTGGGAAACCAAAGAAGCACAAACTATGAGCTGGATGTTGGGTGCAGTGGAACCTCAATTTTTCTTACATCTTTAGCCCTATAAGACTACTCAAAATATTTGGGGATATCTGAAACGCATCTATCACCACGAAAATTCAGCCCGTCGGTTCCAATTAGAACATTAAATTGCTCAATACTCTCAAGGACAGATGGTTGTCCAGGAGTATTACTCCGGCTTCGTTGTTCTTTGGACTGAATACACGGATATTGCATATGCTACTATCACAGGAGAAATTTTATTTGGTGTTCAGGAAGTTCATAAAATTACTCAAAGAGATCAATTCTTAATGAAACTTCGGCCGGAATTTGAAAATGTTCGCTCAAATCTTATGAGTCGATATCCATCTCCCTTGTTGGAGATATGTCTCAATGAAGTGCTCCGCGAAGAACAACGACTATTCACTCAGCATCAACTATCCCAACAATCATCTACTGGTCCAACTGAAGTTGCTTATGTGGCGAAAGGGAAACCCAACCGACGCGACACTTCAACCCAGGATTTGAGCAAGACTCAATGCTTCACTTGTAAGGAATATGGCCATTATTCTTCTCAGTGCAGAAGAAAAGTTTGTAACTACTGCAAAGCTAGCGGGCATGCCATTTCTGAATGCAAGAAACGACCAGAAAATCAAAACTCGCGTGCTTATTATGCCATTGCTTCTTCAGATTCTCCCTCTGTGGCATCTGCTTCTCCGTCTTGATCCATGTCTTCATAGCCAATCACACCCTGCCCTCCTATCAATCCTGAAATGATTCAATAAATGATTCTCCAAGCATTCTCCACCTTGGGCATCTCAGGTAAAACCTTTCCATCTCCTTCCAGGTGGTATTTTGATTCTAGAGCATCTAATCATATGGCTTCTACTTCCAGCCTCATGTCTAATATTCAAACATATGATGGAAAGCTCCACTTACCTATCACTGTCATAGGAGACATTTCACACAAATTGCCTTTGAATCATGTTTGTCTTTCACCTGGCCTATCTACAAATTTGTTATCTGTTAGACAACTTGTAGATAATCATTGTAATGTGTCATTTTCTTCTTCTAGTTGTGTTGAGCAGGATCAGGGGACGGGACAGGTGATCGCGAAGTGGCCTAAGTGTGGCCAGTTATTGCCGCTTAGTCTGCCTATACAACCTAGGGATGAATCTACTTCATCTTTTTCATGTGTTCATTCAAAAGAATGTGCACTATGTGGCACAAAAAATTAGGACATCCTAATTCGAACATATTGTTATCTTTGAAAAATTCTAGTTTGATTAATAAAATGCAGTTTATAATTATAATGTCAATATTGATTGTTCTGTTTGCAAATTAGGAAAAAGTAAATCTCTTCCATTTTCTATGCATACCTCTAAATTAGAAAAATGTTTTGATTTGATTCATAGTGATGTTTGGGGTATAACACCAGTTATTTCTCATTCTCACTATAAATACTTTGTCACATTCATAGATGATCATAGTAGATTAACTTGGTTTTATTTTTTACGGGCTAAATCGGAGGTGTTTGAGGTTTTTAAAATATTTCTTGCCTATGTTGAAACACAATTATCCACTTGCATAAAGATTCTCCGATCTGATTCAGGTGGTGAATGTGTCAAACAAATTTCAAGAATTTCTCCAACTTAAGGGGATTATCTCACAGCGAACTTGTCCTCATACTTGCACAGCAACATGGCATTGCTGAATGGAAGAATCGTCATTTACTTGACATGGTTCGTTGCCTTGCTACTTGAATCCTTTGTTCCCCCCAGATTCTGGCCGGAAGCTCTCTCTACTTCCGCTCATCTAATTAATCGGCTTCCGTCTTCCAAACTTCAAAATCAGTCCCCATATTTTCGTCTCTTTAACTCTCATCCTACATATACACATCTTCGTCCTTTCGGATGTGTTTGTTTTGTTCATCTTCCTTCTTCTGAGAGGACGAAATTGTCTGCGCAAGCTACCAAATGTGCTTTTCTTGGTTATGCAACTCATCAAAAAGGATTCGTTTGTTATGATCCATCTGTCAAAAGAATTCGTGTTTCTTGAAATGTTGTGTTTCTCGAAAATTTATATTTTTTTTCTCAAACCACTTATTCCTCCACTTCTATCACAATGACTACATTACCACCTTTTTTACCCGATACTTCTTCATCTTCGGTTGAAAGGTTCAAACCTGGAATTGTATATCGGTGACGAACGGAACCACTCACGGCTACGATACAACCTCTTCAAGAGACACCTGATCCAACTCCCCTAGCCACTACACCTGAACTAGCTATGATGCCCACTCCTTGACGCACCACGCGTCTCTCGGCCTCCTGATAGATATGGGTACTCTCATTCATCTGTTCTTACCACTCTAGTGTCTGTTAACATTCCCACTTCCTATTCTCAAGCTGTGAAACATGAATGTTGGCGGAAAGCTATGTCCGAGGAATTAGAAGCTCTACAGACTAATCATACATGGGATGTGGTTACCTGCCCACCTACAGTTCGACCTATTGGGTGTAAATGGGTTTATTCGGTCAAACTAAAATCTGATGGCTCGCTAGACAGATACAAGGCTCGTCTGGTAGCTCTTGGTAATCGTCAAAAATATGGCATCGACTATGATGAAACATTTGCTCCGGTTGCAAAGATGACTACTGTCCAGATGATTATTGCCATTGCAGCATCTCAAGCTTGGCCCATTCTTCAGTTAGTTGCAAAGAATGCCTTTCTTCATGGTGATCTTAAAGAAGAGGTTTATATGCGCCTTCCTAATGGGTATTCTCATTCCAGTAGTTCAAATTTGGCTAAATTCAGGCATTCCCTCTATGGCCTTAAACAGGCTCCTCGCGCTTGGTTCGAAAAATTTTGAGACGCCTTACTTATGTTAAAGTTCCAGCAAAGTCCGTATGATCCATCGTTGTTTTTACATGTCTCCAAGCGTATCACTATTCTTCTGGTTTATGTCGTCATCAAACCCTAACCGCGCCGCTGCAGCCTCGCCGCCCTCATCGTCATACAGCAACAACAGTAGGAAAAAAAAAAAAGCAAAGAAAAGAGAAAACGGTACATACCTGTGCCGCTGCAGCCTCGCCGCCCTCATCTCCACCTTCGCTGCTGCATCACTAGGAGAACCAGCACTTTTTAGGTTCTTTTCTCTTCTTTCTTTCCTTTTTTTCGTTTTTTCTCTTCCTATGTATCTATAGGCTGTAGCTGTTGCTGTTGCTGCTGCTGCTACTTGTTTGGCTGTTTCTTTTTATCTCTTCCTCTGTATCTTCGGTGTTTCCTTGTTGATCTGTTTTTATCATGAATGTCTTTTTAAGTGCCCAAAGTATGTACAGAGTTGCTGGATGTTCGATGGGTTTCTGTGTTGCTGGGAGAATCTCTCTCTCTGTGGATATATATATAATCTAGGCCCATTTAATATTTGGGCAAGGCTTAGATCAAGTGCTAAAAAGGATCTGAGTTGGAAGTTATTCTTCAATCTTGAATCAGTGAAAGCCAATACCATGGACTGTTTGTTCGATAGCCTAGTAGGGAATTATCCAACACAAACTTTAGTCATCAAAATTCATTTTTCCTTTCTCTTTTTCCTTTTCTTCTTTTTGGGAAAGGGAACATGATTTTCATTTAGGGCCAGTTTGTTTCATGTAATTGGATTCCTAAGATTTCTAAGGCTAGTATATCATAGGACTCTCATTATATGAAGTTGTAAACCCATTTACGAAGTGCTGACCAAAATATCTGAAAATATGAGTTCATTCTTTATTAAGGGCATGTTGGTTAGAAGATATCTGAAAATTCTTGTGCTGACAGTAACCAAATTCTTCAAAAGCTATCCCCATTCACAAATGAATAGATATATAATGTATTATATATGTGTATGTGTATCCATCTTTTTTTTTACTGTTAGATTATTCTTGTTTGTTTGGAGTTATTTTAGGTAGCCTGATGGGGCAAATATTTTGAAATAATGTTAGATTTTTATTACAGTCATATAAAAAATATTAAAAAAAATTCAAAGTATCCCCTGACGTATCGTATCCTACTTTTTTGAGAAATGGCGTATCTGCATATCCGTATCGTATAGTGTCCGTGTCCCGTATCTATGTCCATGCTTCATGGTGGATAGATATAAGGCTCGTCTAGTTGCATTGGGTAATCATCAAGAATATGGGGTTGACTATGATGAAACTTTTGCTCCTGTTGCTAAAATGACAACCGATTGAATTCTATTAGCTCTTGCTGCATCCCAATCATGGCCTTTGTTTCAAATGGACGTCAAGAATGCATTTCTCCATGGTGATCTTCAAGAAGAAGTCTACATGAGACCTCCTCGCATCACTGATTTCCCAAAGAATAGTGTTTGCCATTTACGCCGATCCATTTATGGATTGAAGCAAGCTCCAAGAGCCTGGTTTCAAAATTTTCGGCACTCTTCTTGATGCCGGTTTCTAGCAAAGCAAGTATGATCCTTCTCTTTTCCTTCGACGGACGTCACTTGGCCTAACCTTACTACTTGTGTATGTCATTGACATCATCATCTCTGGGACAGATCCTGATGGTATCCTTCAACTGCAAAATGTTCTTCATGCTTCCTTTCATATGAAAGATTTAGGTCCTCTCACATATTTCTTGGGCCTAGAAGTGCACATTATCAAAGGTGGGCTATTTTAATAATCAACATAAGTATACCAAAGATCTCATTGCTCAAGCTCGGCTGCAAAATTCCACTCCAGTTGATACTCCATTAGAATTAAATGTGAAGAATAGGAAAGATGATGGCACTCTTCTTGAAGATCCTACAATCTACCAGAAGCTTGTTGGTAGTCTTATCTATCTCACAATTACTCGCCCTGATATTTCTCATGCAGTCAATCTTGTTAGTCATGTTCATGACTCGGCCCACTCATATTCACATGTCATCTATCAAACGTATCCTTCATTATCTTCTTGGGACACCAGAGCATGGCATTTTCTATCCAGCTAATTCAAATTTAATATTGACTACCTACTGTGATGTGGATTGGGCTGGATGTCCCGACACTCGTTGTTCTACAACAGGATGGTGTGTATATCTTGGAAATGCTCTCATCTCATGGAAGTGCAAAAAGCAGGATAGAGTTTCAAAATCCTCTATGGAAGCCGAATACAGCTTATGTCCTCTGCTTGTTTAGAGGTGGTTTGGCTACGATGCTTATTGGAGGAACTTGGCTTTCCGCAACACGCTGCTACTCCTCTGCATGGTGATAATACAAGTGCCATTCAAATCGCTGCAAATCCCGTGTTTCACGAAAGAACAAAGCACATTGAAATTGATTGTCATTACATTCATGAAGCCTATGATGACAAGCTCATTACTCTTCCTCATGTCACTACAGATCTTCAAGTTGCAGACAACCTCACTAAAGCTCTTCCATGTGTCAAACATCAGTTCTTTGTGGGCAAATTGATGCTGGTTGATTCACCTTCATCAATTTGAGGGGGGGTATCAACATATGTAATTTGTGGGACTCACATCAGACCCCATGATTCATTGTAATCTTGTAGATTAGGTGAATCCCGGATTTCATGGGATTTTACAATTGTAAACTTTCTGTAATGAGGAAACACAAAGACTATAAGAGGAGGGGTCGATCACAATGATCGTCACCCAATTTTCTGGCAAAGTTGTTACCTGTGAGGTCCTACTCAAACTAGACAAAGACTCTGTGGCCTGTGTGATCCAGAGACTCTAGATTGTGCATCAGCCAGATCCCACAACAGATAAAACACTGACCACAGTACGTGTGGGTTTGGACATCCTACGATGAACTTTTTCTCCTTCTGTGGTTGCATAACATTGCTTCTTAAAATCCATTTGCAGGTCACTGATCAGACAATTATGATCATTTGACCTAAGAATTTTCTTCACTGGCTGATCCAAAGTGAGAGTGAGACCTAACCATGAATGGTCAAGGCATGACTCCAGTGCACCAAAAAGCAGCTGCAATCAAGATCTGTGACATGTTTGGCTCTGGTATAGAAATGTAGAGAATCTTTTGATATTCAACAAAAATCCTAAAACATGGAAAAGTTCTCTGCTCCAAAATGACGAGTACCTAAATGCAGACTTAACAACAAAATAATTCATGAACAATTCGTTGACTCTGAATAAATTGCAAATAATTTGTGAATTCTTTTTTTGCAATTATTCTTTAGGATTTAAATGCAAATAAAGTACATGCTTACACCCTTGGTCATCAAAATATAGGAATAAGATGTTACCACTCCTGTCTCGTGGTTCGCACAGGTCATATTGATCCGGGAATGGAAACGAACACTTGGAGGCTTCTCCGGATAATCTTTGTCACAGAAGAGCTTCAACTGATAAATGCGACCTTCATGCACAGACTGTGATTGAATAATGAAGCCAGTGAGGCATATGAATCAGAAAGTAAAAAAGAAAGGCAAGATACAAAATATCCGACTGTAATATCTCCTTTTCAAATTAGACGTTAACAATTAATATCATGAACATTGACAATCACTTTGTAAGGATCTTGCTTATGTTGGTCACATGTATGGCTAGAGAACCTTAAAAAAAAATGTGTGGACTAGAGAAGGATCACAGTTTACACTTCTATATCACTCAAGGTATCCGCCATTCTGTGCTTAAACAAGGATCCAACCTGCTCATCTTGTGGGACATGCTATTGGAGCATCCCCATATCCTTGATTGAAAATAGATCAACCTCCAATGGGATTGATCCAATCCAATGATGAATTCTAGCACTAGGGCACACTCAAAATCATGAAACACCCCATAACTAAAGAGAAACTCAGAATTCGTTGATTAATTGATAATAGCATGAATTACAATGAGGATGATAATCCTTATATAGGAGTAGGAATCAACCTTCTGTAACTTGGACACCAAGACTTTCCTAAACAATAAACCTAAATCACTAAACTTGCCTAATACCAAATTAAATAAAACTCCTAATTTTAAGTACTTCTAAATAAATCAACCCTCTGTATAATATTCCTAATTAAATGGATGTCCCATTGGGCCTATGGACTGGGCCCAATGGATTGGCCGACCCATGGTCTGGCCTGCATTAGCTATAGCTGAACCACATTCCAAAAGCTCAAGTTGATTGGACAATCTTAACAACTGTAAGACCTCTTTTCAGGAAAATTAAAAAAGGCAACCAACACTGTGTTTCTTTGTTTATTGGGAGAGGGGAAGCAAGGGGTAGGCTGGTTAAGATTGATTATTTTCAGGCTCAGCTACATCTAAAAGCAAGCAACTCCCTAATTGGTTGGCTCTGCCATCATGCTGGCCACATATGCAGAACACAATTACTGATAAAAAAATAAAATAAAACAAAAAACTTAAAATAAATACATGTTAACATTTTAACATGTTTTCCATATCATTATTTAGCTGACTTCAGACATGACCGTATGTCATGTATTAAAAAGAGTCACCATATCTAACATAACGCGTCCATTCCTAGGACATGCAAATATTAGGGCCCAGATTACATAAGTAAACAAAGTCCCTTCGAAAAAAGAGAAAAAAAAAAACTAATCACAGAGCACTTCAACAGCAATATAATAAGTGCACTTTAGGGGTCTCTGCCATGATAAAATGGAAATGTGCCCAACCCTGCATACATGGAGTTTCTTTTAGTGGTAGCAAACATATCTTCTAAGTGCTAACAATTTAAATTTAAACAGCTCAAATTAGAAACAATTCAAAGAATGCAATGAAGGCAAAGTAATGAAGACATACATTGTGAGGACCAATTATGGTACCGGTCCACGAACGCATGTAAATGTCATCTCCATCATCCATTCCATAGCTAACTGTACCATCTCCTATGCCTTTCTCTCCGCGCTCAAGCTCTTCCAGCAATCTAAAATTCCGAGGGACTGTACAGTCAAGATATGAACACTAAGAACTCAATCTTGCAATCATGGAATTAAGATTCTCCATTAATTTTTGTTCACGACAAAGATTAAAAAGACATCTCCAAGATGTAATCTACTGCACAATTAACGGAGATTAAAAAGACATCTCCAAGATGTAATCTACTGCACCAATTAACGGACCTTGATTTCGAAATCAATTAGATACCATAGGAGTTGTTTACTGAATTCTTGAATATACATCAAAGAAAGCCCCTCCTAACAAATATTGAGAAGGGAAATGTTCGTCTCCACAAGATTATTTCGCTCAAATGCTTCTGAGCAAAACAGTGGAGCAAACTTAAGTATAGCATGGTAAATAAAAAAAGTGTCAACTCAAAATCCCTTTCCTTCAACACTGAGAGGCATAATAATTTGAATAAAGGTGTAAGACATTTTGGATGGTTAGACAATTCGAGAAAAGATGTATCAGTCCTCTTATGTTGTTATTGTGTGCAATTACGACCAAGTTACAATACTACAAAAACTTCTTTGAGAAATTGGCCCGCATGTCTTGGTGCAGAAAATGAGCAATCCTTTCTCACATGGTAATTTCCATTAGATTCATTAATACAGTGCAACTTTTGGTGAGAAATATAGATGTAACAATACAGATTCCAAACAATTGAAAAACATTCATGTAGTCAACAAAAACATGTTTTCTCATAAACAATGAGGGAAAACCACATCGGTTTTAAGCTTCACGATTAAGCCTCATCAAAACAATCTCAAGAACACATGGCATGTTAGTTCTTAACACCTTTAATATTTAAGATATATAAATAAAGCATTAAAAAAACTAAGAGCAATTTATCAATGAATGCAATATGCAATTTGTCCATTTTCTTAGTACAATTGTTACTTATCAAACAATAGAATTTTTTTTTTTTTTATAACATCAAACAATAGAATATTGAATTTATCCATGTTGTAAACTCCATGTGATTACGGCAAACCAATAAGGAAACAAAGGTTTTATCAATTAAAGGTGATGGAATTTAAGAGGAAAAACATTCAAAAAAATGATATTCACTTTTACAACTGCTCAAAGAAACTTTATTGACCAAAGGATGTAGGAACTGGCATATGGATCCTAATGAACTATAGGTTCAAGTGGCAGGTTATATCAAATAGATGCCAAATATGTACTTGGAGAATCTAGACAAAGAACAGTAGTAAACACAGGAATACAAGCATTGTAAATTTTTAATGCTAAGGTTCAAATGATTTTAAAATTCCTTTTTCACTTGCCATAATTTTCAATGTTTTAATTGTCTTTTTAGTGTTTTTATTTACCACTTAATTTATTAGCTTATCTTTTTTCTCTCTAAAACTGTGAAAAATTAAATATTTCGTTTTGTAATTTATTTAAATTTTTTTGTATCCACATGTGGCCCCCTCTTAAGAAATTTGCCTACTATTTCTTTATTTAAAGCCCATGCATTGCAACCTTGGTTTTTGGTTTTTTTTTTTTTTTTCCAAACTATTTGACTAAAATAGTTTTAAATGAATTTTAACCAATACAAGAAAATATACTATTTGCAATTAAGCATGGGACTTGGCCTTGGGCCCTGGGCCCATTCTGATGGGCATGAGTATGACTAGCTTCAATAAGATACATGCTGCACGATTGAATTTGTGTAACTTTAGACAATGACATTCTTGCATTGTTGGTCCAAAGAATAGCTTCTATCTAACCATTGAACACAAGCGATTTCCGCCTTACAGCCCTAATAATGAGTGGGGAAGTTGGGATCCAATGATACGGATTGGACTTCGATCGCAACTGCATGATCTGAAGAAGAGTATACATCCATGGATTCTGCAACCATGGAATCAACAGTCTTCTACTCGGAATTGTGATCTTGTAATTCATCTTCTGCATATTCACTCGCAAGTTCCCTCCCATCATCTTCTCCTTTGTCTTCAATCAAAGATTTAGAAGCTTTGATGGCTGTTGACCGCTTATCACTTCACCTTGAGTTTGTATCGATGGTTCCAAAGGGTATGGGGCCACTATATATTAGAAAGGACAAGAATGTAATATGTTCTCAAGAGAATGATGTCTTACATATCTATAATCATCTAACATACCGTTCTTTTTACTACTAAGATGAGTTGTTAACCTTTCCAACCTTTTTGGCACAATTGCTTGACTCTTGTTGAAAACAGGCCATTCAGGTCACTCATCTCATCTGCTTAAGCCACTTGAGCCACCCTTTCTTGGACATGGGGAATGGATGGATTTGTATCTATGCCAATCTCTCATCCATGTCCAGTTTTGGTCTCAAGTGTTTGGTTGCGCTCTAGGTTTGTGACCCTTCACGTGAGTTGATTCATGGTCTAGTCAATGTAATGTTGTTGGTAGTTTTTCGTTATTCTTTCCAATACTCGCATTAATAAGGCCTTGTTATTCTGCACTTGTCCCATATTATTAAACATATGGACAATTGTTTTTTACAAAGAACACATCATCTCTTGCAACTGATCCATTCCATTGGTTTAAGAGGTCTTTGGAGACGGGATTCGAGATAAATTGGGTAAATTTTTGGATTAGGAATTATGGATTGACTGAAGACTAAATTGGGAATCTAATTAATTGAAGAACTTTTAATGATTAAGTGTAGGTGTTTTCTTGGTAATGGGTTAGGGTCAATTTGGGACATGAACATTTAAGGATAAGATGGGTTTTGGGTGGTCTAAATTGGATAATTCTAGAGCTACTTTTTTTGTCCCCAAAACCCGATGGGCGGTTTCTTGACAATCGTAGGGGTTCCTTCATTGTTTTCAGGGCTTTTTTTGTGATAATGGAGATTGAGGCTGAGGTTTGAGGTTGAGATGTTAGGGAGTTAATAATATTGGTTGATATGAGAATTTGGATCTTAGATTTCTGCCTTGGGAATAAAAAATCGCTTTGACCAAAGGATGTAGGAACTGGCATATGGATCCTAATGAACTGTAGGTTCAAGTGGCAGGTTATATCAAATAGGTGCCAAATATGTACTTGGAGAATCTAGACAAAAGAACAGTAGTAAACACAGAATTTTAAAAATATGGCAATAAATTAAGTAGTAAATATACATATAGGGAGATGCTCCTATGAGAGCATCTCTCACCTTACTATGAGAGATTAAGGTGGGGGCCCATACAACTTAAGTTGTTGGCATTGGATATGGATGTGAGGGCCCCCACCTTATCTCTCATAGTAAGGTGAGAGATGCTCTCAAAGGAGCATCTCCCATATATATATATATATATATATATTCAGTGAAATTCAGTTACATCTCATACAAGTGATGTTACCTAGATTAGTGTATATATCCAAGTGAAAAGAATAAATACAAAGAAGGCAGATATGTAAGCTATTGATTGGTCTCAAAATGTGCTCAAAAGGTCTCAAAAAGGAGAGGAATGGACTCCTCGGATAATGTCTTCCAGAGTTTATGGACACCCTCATGAATTTTGGGCATTTTTGGTGGCATGGGAGGATTTTTATTATTTTGTACTGAGGGAATTTGATAAGCTCCCACAACCTGTGGGACCACCAATGGACCAATGACAATAGATGTAGCACTGGATTTCACTTTTTAGGTGTTTGGGCGACGTGTCTATAGAGTCAACACTCAACATGACTCGATCTAAGTTCTTAGTATGGATAAATCACTGCTCATTGTATCTCAATCCCAATTTTTTTATTTTCATCATTGTACTCCATGACAGTTTCTGATTGTGTTGTAATGCTTGGGTAGTGATGAATGAGTCTCTTTCCATTCCATTAGTAATTTACTAATATTTATTGAGACACAAACCTTCAATCCTTCAAGTAAGGCTTCTAGTTTTGCTTCTACTGGACTTGAGGCTTGAATTTGCTTTGAGAAAGCCATTAGCACCCACTGTTATTTCAAATAATGCCACATATACCTGCCACATGTTTCTCAAACTTATGATTTTCACTTTTAACATGAGTAAATGCATACATTCAGCGGTTTAAACGTATTTAGATTATTTGGATGTATTTCGCAAAATACTCAAAGTCCATTAAATCTTAAAAGATATGAAATTGGACGTATTGATGATTATCATTAGTATGAGAGTGTTAGATGATTTGGATCATAAAATTGTGACCCCACAGAATGATAGGCTATATCTTTTTTATAAATATTTTTCACAAATTACTCAAAATCCACCATGTGATAATCATATCCAACCAATCAAAATAGTGCAAACAGATCCATTAGTTGGGATATGGTTTCCATAAACTGCCCATTTAGATTAGATTAACTTCTAGACACATTTTGTGGGTTTTCTATGTAAAATGCATCCTTTCATTTTTGTTTTCTCAATGTTGACATTCTCTTTATGGGTTTTCTCTGCTTTAAATGACTCTCAATCACGTGTTTCTCAGGTGGGTTATTTCCTTCTCTTTGTTGCTTGGCATTGGCAAGATAACATTGGAGAGCTTTATTTCTCAAATTCATATTTGGTTAAGGTGTGTGCTTCTATTCCCTTCAAATTCCCTGTTCTAGTTTAGATCAGAGGAAAACAAGTTAAATATCTGGTTGAGGTGTGTGCTAATTGCTATGTTAAGTTGGCGTAATTCCTTAAATATGTCATATGTGAGTTTCTTCATTAGATTAGATACAAAAGCAATGCTTTCTTTACTTTAATGATGATCTGTTTATGGTCATTTTGAGTGAGATAAAGTGGGTTTGTTTGGTTCCACTCGACGAGATTGACAAATCTCATCATCTAGAAATGGAACACAAAGACTTATTTGCACATTATTTTACCTAAGGTCTTGATTAGTTATTCTCTTTATCCATTTGAACCAGATGTGGAAAAATATTATAAAAGAAATTCAACTGTTGACCAACCGCCTCAGCCTCTAGAGAGTGATAATAGTGATCAAATTATATCAACCACGAAGAGAAGTCGTGCCGTTGTGAACATTGCAAATCTTCCCGCAGACGCAGGTTACGGAGTCCACTATCAAGTTATCATCCTAAAGACCGGGATGAAATCCGAAGAATGTATCTGCAAAAGGGCCCTTTTCAAGCTCATGGTCATAAATTCCCTTACACGCAATTTGGACAGCAGAAGAGGCGGTTTAATGCTGCCTGCTTTAAGAGTCATGATAGAAAAAGATGATGTATTTTGCCTATGCTGTTACCTTTTTGAAGAGCAAGTACGAAGTGATATTTATGTAACTGAAGGATATAAAAATTGGAAGAAAAAAGAAAGATTTGAAGAGCAGGGGCGGGGGGGGCGCTAATAGTGCTCACAATCAAGCGTATGAGAAGTGTCGGAATTTATTAAATCAGAAGCAACATATTGAGACTGTTATTGAGAAGCAATCAAATCAAGCTCGAAAATAGTATCGAATCCGCTTGAAGGCAACACTTGCTTCCATTTGCTTTCTTTTACGTCAAGGGTTGCCTTTTCGTATTCATGGTGAATATGATGATTCAAATAACATGGGAGACTTTCATGAGCGTTTGAAATTACTTGCCGATCATAATGAAGCTATTAAAGAGTTGTATTGGAAAATGCCCCTGAAAATCTAAAGTTGACATCACCTAAGATTCAGAAAGACATAGTGAATGCGGCTGCTATATAAACCACCCAAGCTATCATTTATGAGCTTGGAGATGCACCATTTGCCCTTTTAGTGGATGAATCTCGTGATATCTCTATGAAAGAGCAAATGGCCATTGTTTTACGCTATGTGGATAAGCAAGGATATGTGATTGAGTGTTTTTTAGCCATAGAACATGTCACAAGCACTATTGCTCAATCATTACGGTGGCCATTTTTCTAAGAATGGATGGAGCATAACAAGTTTGAAAGGGCAAGGTTATGATGGGGCTAGTAACATGAGAGGTGAGCTTAATGGCCTCAAAACACTCATTCAGAATGAGAATCTCATTGCTTTGCACATCAACTTCAATTGGCACTTGTTGTTGTTGCTAAAAAACACGAACCAATCTGTATATTCTTCTACTCGATTTCTAATATGTTGAATGTCGTTGGATCCTCTTGCAAACGCCACAACATGCCCCAAAATATACAAGCTACTAAAGTAGTTGATGCACTCAATACTAGTGAACTTTAAAGTGGACAGGGTTTGAATAAGGAGACTAGCCTCAAACAGCCAGGGGATACACGTTGGGGCTCGCGTTATGGTACATTGGTTAACTTGATTCTCATGTTTTCTTCTGTGGTTGATGTGCTTAAAATTATTTTAAAAGATCATACGAGTGAACACAGGGGTTTTGTGAGTAACTTATTGCTTCAACTGGAATCTTTTGATATTGCAGTTAAAATACATTGGATAAACTTATTGGCAATCACAAATGAATTATCAAAGGCATTGCAGCGAAAAGATCAAGATATTGCCAATGCCATGAAAAAGGCAAAAATAGAGAAACAACAATTGCAAATGATGAGAGACATGGGTGGGATTCTCTCCTGTCTTAAGTTAACTCATTTTGTCATAAATAAGAAAAAATATGGATGATTTGTTTGTTGAGCGAAAGTGATCACAACGCAAAGTGAAATTGAGAAACCTACATTATTTCCACGTTGAAATATTCTACACAACTATTGACATGCAACTTCAAGAGCTCAACTCCCGCTTTAATGAGGTGAACACTGAGTTGCTTCTTTATGTGGCATGCCTAGATCCAAGAGATTCATTCTCTGCTTTCAACAAGGAAAAATTAATCCGCCTTTTCTCAATTTTATCCAGATGATTTTTCAAACTCAGATCGGATGATGCTTGATAATCAACTGGAGACTTACATTATTAATATGCGTGCCAATAGCAAGTTCTTAGAAGTAAAAGGAATGGGTGGCCTTGCTCAAAAGAGGACATTCAATATCCTTTGGTTTATCTGCTTTTGAAGTTGGCGCTAACACTACCAATTGTCACTGCTACTATTGAGAGGGTATTTTCCGCTATGAAAATCGTGAAGAATCAACTACGCAATCGAATGAAAGATGAGTAGATGAATGATTGTTTACTTACATATATTGGAAAAATAAATTTAATCATGTTGACGATGAGACAATCATGCAATGCTTTCAAAACATGAAGAACCGTCGAGGGCAATTGTAAGTACGACTTTTGATGAGAGAATGTTATTTGATGTAATTAGGTTTTTGGTAAATGCATACATTTTCTCATTTGCCGTTGCTAATGTGAAGAACGTACAGTGAAATAATGATTGACTTTTCAATTGACCATCGTTAGCCCCCGTCAATAAAAAATCCTAGGTCTGCCACTATGGTTTTGGTGGTGACTGGTGGGTGTGGTGGGTTTATATTGCACGATGACTACACATGATTTTACGGTTGACATGGAAAAAAAAGGAAGGGGGGATGATAGCATATTCAATTGTAAAGAAAGCTTAACAAAATAAATTTTCAAGTTTATTGAAGTAAGAAGAGTACGTTGGGCAATGAGAAGGAGAAAAAAAATAACTTTTAGGCTTTACTTCGTCGAATATTTAAGAATAATTTGGAAAGATTCATGTTCTTTTTATGGGATGGTATGTTTGGTGTGGTGGTGTGTGTGTGTAGGGTGTGTGTGTAGTGTGTGTGTGTGTGTTGTGAGAGAGAGAGAGAGAGAGAGAGAGAGAGAGAGAGAAATCAAGCTCTTCTTATCCAATGATTGGAGATTCTTGCATTGAGAAGTGTTGGAGATTTTCGAAGGCAATTTACAAATCTAGCAATAAAGGGAGATATAAAAATGCAAAGAAGTAGGAAAGAAGGGAGGAAGTGATCGAGGATGGCCATCATCTTATGGGAAATAGGGGAACTATGCTCAATGATGACAATGTGAATTTTTCCACATTTATAGAGGCAAATGAAGTAGTTGATCATTGATAACTTGGGAAAGCAGGTGCTAGAAAAGGAGTCGATAATTATTTGTTTAGCCTCTTTTTAATCTATTTTGAGGACCATTAGTTGTATTGGGAAAGCTTTACTTTTGATTTCGTATTGGGGGTTGCAGATTTGGAATGGCAAAACAGAATTCATGCAGTTGACCCAAAATAGTTGGGAGTTGGACACAACTTTGATGATTATGATGATTGGGGTCGCATATTTTGTGAGTACAATATGCTTGCCTTGCATTATAGTTTTCTATACAATACATTTACAGTTTCATTTAGTTAAAATATTGTTACTATTATAAAAAAACACACCTCAACATAATCTGAGTTCTCGAACAGGTTAAATCAGGTGGCTACCAAATGGTCCCTTGGTGCATCAAGGTTCATTTTAATATTAAATGATATCCATTGGAGAAGAAATGATGCCCTCGGTTGCTCTGCTGGTTGCTCTGCTGCTTTGTCGTATGGAGTTAAATAGTGGGCAACAAAGAAGTGAGAAGCTGAAGTACATGTGGCTCTGATGCGCATGCTAAGATAGATGTGTAGAATGATAATGATAGAATTATGAAGTAGTACATAATAGGAAGCCCATGGGTAGCTTCAATAGAACAAAAAACAATGAAATGTCATTTGAGATGGTTTGGGTATGTTTGTGGAAAGACAAAAACAGCTCTTGTAAAAGGGTTACAAGATCAAGAAACTAGAAGGGGGAGACTAATGAAGACCTCTAGCGAAGTAGTGGGGAATGATATGTTAGAATGTGGAGTTTTAATGATCATAGGTTCACATAGAAGTGGAAAACAAAACTCAAATGGCAACACTAAATAAATGGAATTATGATGACAGTGGTGTTGATGAGTGACGACCACTCAATGGAAATTGACTAGTTTAGAGGTAACATAACTAATACTTAAAGTTGTAATTACAAAGGATACCTCATATCTTGAATCTTGATGTGCTTTTTACGACTTTAACGGACCCATATATTTAAAGTTCCGCATGGAGTACTATCTTTATGTCTTTCTCTTGCACTGGCTCCCTCCTTCATTGTTACCAACAAGTTTAGAGTGCCACACGGACACGCATACACGTGCGCATGCACACACATATAAGATATTGACATAACTTATTTTATTGTTTTGATGGAACTCATTAAGATGACCCCATAGATGGGATAAGGCAAAAGAAATCACTACGATGAATCATGATCATGATCCATTGAAATTTGAAAAAGAAGAAGGTACAATTGCTCCGATGCATATTTTTTTGTAATGGGGTTAGACAATGGCGGAAGAATCTTTCACACGGACTAATAACCAGTGCGATCAGGTAACATCCAAGATTGGTCCTTTTCTTCTAATGAATGGTTTGAATTTTTTTACTAGTTATGGCCTAGTGTGCTTTTAATGAACCTAGGTCCATTAGGGTCGACAGGCCTTCAGAAGGCAGCCCTAGTGGGCAGACCCTTCAGGCAAGCCTAGCCAGACATAGCTAGACGTGCACCAGGCCATCCAAGCCCTGCAGAGCGCAGCCAAGCCCAGCCAGGCCCAATAGGCCTAACAACCTGGGCAGGGTCCAATAAGCCAAAGATTTGGGTCCCCAAGCCCCAACATATAGAGCTTAAGTTTTTAATCGTCTCTAAGGATTTTATTTTATTAAGTTTAGCAAATTGTAATTATAAGTATTTTTTTGTTATTTTAGTTGTTGTTAAGTAGGATTCCAGTATGTATGATCATAAGTTATAAAAGAGGACCAATCAGCCATCCTTGTAATTCATTCCAAGAAAACTTATACTAATATAAATTCTTAAGGATTTTTCCATTTTTATCTCCCCCGTGTGGAAGGAAAATTGCTAGTTGTTGAAAATTGTCAAGGGCTTCCCCATCTATCTCTCTATGTGAAGGACAAAATTGCCATTTGGCTAAAGGTTCTTGATTAGAGAACTGTTTGAGGTTCTCTTCCATTACATTTGATACCAACAGATTTTATCATTCTGAGGTATCTAGATTGTTATTTTTGCTGCTTTCTTTAATTTTGTTATTTCTGGCCTCTTCTCCCCTGAAAGCCTCTTTTCTCCCTTTACTTGAGAATCGTTTGCTCTCATTCTCTCAAGGAATTGGAAAAAAAAGAAAGGGTTGGGAATAAAGCTTCTTGGAGTCGAGTTAGCATCAGCTTTGCCATCAAAACCTCTCAAGTTACTTAAATGATGATATCAAAGCAATTTTTTATTCCCAAGGCAGAAATCTAAGATCCAAATTCTCATATTCAACCAATATTATTAACTTCTAACATCTCACCCTCTAACCTCAACCTCAATCTTCATTATCACAAAAAAGCCCCGAAAACAATGAAGGAACCCCTATGACTGTGAAGAAACCGTTCATCGGGTTTTGGGATAAAAAAAAAAAATAGCTCTAGAATTATCCAATTTAGACCACCCAAAACCCATCTTATCCTTAAATGTTAAGTCCCAAATTGACCCTAACCCATTACCAAGAAAACACCTACACTTAACTATTAAAAGTTCTTCAATTAATTAGATTCCCAATTTATTCTTAGTCAATCCATAATTCCTAATCCAAAAATTACCCAATTTATCTTGAATCCCGTCTCCAAAGACCTCTTAAACCAATGGAATGGATCAGTTGCAAGAGATGATGTGTTCTTTGTCGAAAAAAATTGTCAATATGTTTAATAATATGGGACAAGTGCAGAATAACAAGGCATTACAAGGCCTTATTAATGCAAGCTTTGGAAAGAATAACGAAAAACTACCAACAACATTACATTGACTAGACCATGAATCAACTCACGTGAAGGGTCACAAACCTAGAGCGCAACCAAACGCTTAGACCAAAACTGGACATGGATGAGAGATTGGCACAGATACAAATCCGTCCATTCCCCATGTCCAAGAAAAAGGTGGCTCAAGTGGCTCAAGCAGACGAGATGAGTGACCTGAATGGCCTGTTTTCAACAAGAGTCAAGCAAACATGCCAAAAAGGTTGGAAAGGTTAACAACTCATCTTAGTAGTAGAAAGAATGGTACATTAGATGATTATAGATATATAAGACATCATTCTCTTGAGAACATATTACATAGTGACCCCATGCCCTTTGGAACCATCGATACAAACTCAAGGTGAAGGGACAAGCGGTCAACAGCAATCACAACTTCTAAATCTTTGATTGAAAACAAAGGAGAAGATGATGGGAGGGAACTTGCGAGTGAAGATGCAGAAGATGAATTACAAGATCACAATTCCAAGTAGAAGATTGTTGATTCCATGGTTGCAGAATCCAAGGATGTATACTCTTCTTCAGATCATGCAGTTGCGATCGAAGTCCAATCCGTATCATTGGATCCCAACCTCCCCACTCATTATTAGGGATCTAAGGCGGAAATGACCAACAGTGCAAGAATGTCATTGTCTAAAGTTATACAAATTCAATCGTGTAGCATGTATCTTATTGAAGCTAGTCATACTCATGCCCATCAGAATGGGCCCAGGGCCCAGGGCCCAAGGCCAAGTCCCATGCTTAATTGCAAATAGTATATTTTCTTATATTGGTTAAAATTCATTTAAAACCATTTTAGTCAAATAGTTTGGAAAAAAAAAAAAAACCAAGAACAAAGGTTGCAATGCATGGGCTTCAAATAAAGAAATAGTAGGCAAATTTCTTACGAGGGGGCCACATATGTAGATACAAAAAAATTCAAATAAATTATAAAATGAAATATTTAATTTTTCACAGTTTTAGAGAGAAAAAAGACAAGCTAATAAATTAAGTGGTAAATAGAAAAACTAAAAGACAATTAAACACTAAAAAATATGGCAAAGGAATTTAAAAAAAAAGAGAGAATTAGAAAATAATATAAAATTCGAGTAATAGAAGAAACAACTACAATAAATATCAAAAAATTAAACTTAATATATTGATTTTTATAATAATTTTTCAAACCAAGAAAGAGAAAAAGATTAAAAAATATAAGTAATAAAAAAGAAAATGTGAAGTGTAATGATAAAGGTAAAAGTAAGTAGTAGTAAAACAAAGATAAAACGTTAATTAAAAATGAGATTTGAAAAAAAAATGTAAAAACAATCATGTTGATAAAATGAAAAGTAAAATAAGGCAGAAGGGTTAAATAACATAAAAGGACAAAATTCAAGTCTCTTGCAAGCAAAAATTATTATGGCTGCCATACAAGTCGTGCGGAAAGAAGAAATACAGTTTCTGCACGAGAGACTCTCACGGTCTCAATTTTTTTCCGATTGTTTTAGTGTAATTATGGATAGAGAAGACAGATATAAATACAATAGACAAGTAATCAATTCTTTCTCAAGCTAGATTCAGCTCCCAAGGATCAATGATAGATGACCACGGGAGACAAATTAGTAACTGTACATGAATTTTTTATACACAATCTAGACCATTAGATGGGAAGATATGAATAGAAGACAAGTAATCAATTTTCAAGTTAGATTCAGCTCTTCTGGATCAATGATCATGACCCAAGTTAGGCCAATTATTAATCATGCCTGAACTTTTACTTACAACTGACCCATTGGAGAGAGGTATCTAGCCACAAATCTGACCAATGAAGGGCCGAGCCTAAAGACCCAACAGACTACTCAGGGTTGGCCAACCCCATCAATACTACTCCTTATTACAAACGCAACCTGGTTGCAGCCAAGCCAATTTTCACCTATAATGTGCCTTTCTTCAACTTCAACGTGTCACATTTTTTAACGCCCACATAAACTTACATCACTTTTTTTTTCCTTACACCTTCCCCACCATCATTGATGCAATATCAACAAAAAAAGTATAAATTAAGAACATGTATCAAAAGAACCAGTTGTGCTTCTGTGCAACAGAATTCGTAAATAAACTCAATGAGAGAGTTGCTTAGAAGGTGATGCCTATCTTCATGCGGATGAAATATAAATAAAATACTTTTTTTGTTACTCTTAAATACTGTTTCAAAAGATTTACAAATTTTCCTCTCTCTCTCTCTCTCTCTCTCTCTCTCTCTCTCTCTCTCTCTCTCTCTCTCTCTCTCTCTCTCTCTCCTGCATTGATTACCACAATTATATTAATCTGTATCTATTTATTTCTGTGTATTTGTTGTGTAAAAACTAAAACAATGAGAATCAGTCCCTAAGGAGAAATGTCTAAAAGTAAATAAAATTTTCTTTTATTACTTTTTATTTTTGAATGGTTGTTGTATTACTCCCATACCGTGCCGAAATTTTCAAGAGGTTTATTTGTTTCTCTTGCGCTCTATCTTATATTTATTACTGTATTGTATATCTAAATATATTTATATACATACTAAAATACTAAATGACGGAAAATTTGCCAAGAGAGGGAAGCATGTCGTCCTACAATAAAACATAATCTTAACAAAATGCCCTTTTGAATATTCAACTAGTGACTGCAGTCACATTTACACAATGTTAATATCATAATTCTAATACTCAAATTTTATATGGAAACATGTTCCATCAAAATTCACTCTTTATAACTACCTATTAGTAACACCTTGCCATAAGCCTGACAAGTGTAAGAAATAGTAGACAATAACCTTTTGTTTTGAATGGAAGTAGACACATAACTTGCAGCTAAACAAACAAAAATTTTCCATGGATGCACTAAAAAGAAACTTGATACTCCTCTTTTACTGATGTCATTTACCATGGGCGACCCCTATCTCATACCATGTGCTATTGCCGAAGGGAAAAAGGAAGCAATAAGAAACCAACTGTGCGTATTGGCCTGTAAACATTTCAGGTCTCTTCCACTCGCAGTCTTCTCAAACGTAGATGACTCTTGACCCAGGTTGATTAGTTGCAATATGATCAAGTTTCAAGTACAGCTCTTCAGCCAAGTTTTGTATACCACAATGCCAATGTCGTCATTGCAGAAGAGTATTGATTTCAAGATTCATAGTTTTATTCATATGCAGAGTATATTTGTCAATAAGGAATCATCATAGTTAATCACTTGTGACTTCTAGAGATATTTCAATATTTTCTTCTAACTGTTTTAGTGTGTAAGACGTTCAGCTCAGTAATACTTCTTGAAAAGAACATTCTATCCATTTTCCTGCAACATTGTATGGTAATTAAATGAAGGATCCACCCAGAATACAAGTCATTGATACCCTTTTCATTTAATAATTTTTCCCTCCTGCCTCACCTAATGTTTCCCTTTCTTTCTCTTAATGGATACAATAAGCTATTAGTAAGCAACACAAAATCCATCTTATTGTTAGTAACAAGTTGTACCCATCAATTAGTAGTACGTTAGACAAAACTCAATAATGAAATGCAGTGATCCCATTCTAGTTTCACCAATAACACAAAAACAAATAGTAATGGGCCCATCTCTCAATAAGACTCATGCATCCACAATATTTCTAATAACCAAAACATAAATGAAGAAAATCCACCACAAAACCCGGAATTCCCCAAACCCAGAATGTTTGGTCAATGAAAACCCCCACAGATTCAAGCATCAGATCATCCGAAACACAATCCATGGCTGGTGGGGTGAATTCATCAAAAATACCAAACACCCACAAAATAAAATAGGAGAGAATATAGCTTTATTATCAAAATCCATAAATATATATACATATAGATATTGAAAGAAACCGAAATTGCATCACCCCAGATGCCGAAATTGGAAAAGATGGCGTAAATCTTAAAATCCATGGATAATCTAAGAGAAACGATCATCAATGACTGACCATATGCTCATATAATCAGGCAAACGCCAAATCACATGGGCATGAAAGTTAATAAATGGAAAGAAAGAGTGGTGGGGTATGAAGAGAGAGAGTTACCGACGACACTCGATCCTCCCGACCCAATCGTCATTGCTGATCAAAGTGCTTTCCCTTGGATCAGATTTCAGAGATTTTTGCTTGAGGAGAGATGGAAGAAGATAGAGCTTTTGCAAAAGAGGAGCTTTGAAGAATAAAGCAGAACAGATATAAAAAAAGCTGACTTTTTCTTAACTTTGGCAAAGTTTGGAAGTTTTAAATTGGGCCCGTTTCTTTGCTGGGAATTCAAGGAATTTGGGGAATTTTTTAAGACACCGAAATTCTTGGATATTCCCTCTTACTTGGAAATAAAAGCCATTTATAAAATTTATGCGCATTCGGCAATAGGTACTGAATACTTCATTTTTTCTTTTCACAGTGGGATAGATCGTTTTTTTCAAATTTAAAGACTTAAAATGTCTAAGTTTTTTTTTTAAATCATATTTTATAATTAATAAGATATGTCATTAATAATAGTCAACTACCATTTAATTGATATCATTAATGAAATCCTTTTGATATAAATTCTAAAAAAATATAAATAAATTTCAAAAAATGCAAGTAAATTTAAAAAAAAACGTAAATAAATTTAAAAAAAAATGCAATAATTTCAAAAAAACACAAATAACATTCAATAAATTTCAACAGATGCAAATAAATTTCAAAAGATCCAAATAAAATTCATAAAATATAAATAAATTTCAAAAGACGCAAATAAATTTCAAAAGACGTAAATAAAATTTAAAAATACAAATAAATTTTAAAAAATGTAAATACATTTTTCAAAACTAAGATAAGCCAATTTTTCAAATTTCAAAAAAAAAATGACAAAACTCAAGTATTTTTGTCAAAATTCAGTTAAATTTATTTCAAAAAATGCCAATAAATTTGAAAATATGCAAATAAATTTCAAAAGATACAAATAAAATTCAAAAACACAAATAGATTTCAAGAAATGCAAATAAATTTTTCAAAAAACTCAAGTAGATTTTTTAAAAACTTAGATAAATTTGCCAAAAACACAAAAAGATTTGTTCAAAAATTTGGCTAAATTTTTCAAAAACTGAGATAAATTTGCCAAGAACTCAGATAAATTTGCCAAAAACTCAGATAAATTTGTCAGAAACTCAGATAAATTTGCCAAAATGGATCACCACATACCACATAACCGCTGTGGTTCTTCTGCCCGCCTGAATCGGAGAGAGGTAGAGTCGATCCAGACTTTGTTTGCTCTATTGAAGATTGTATCAGATCTGGTCGAAGATGGGCCACACAGAATAGGTTGATTTTGTGATCAAGAATTGCAGAATAAAGGAATTGGAGGCAGAGATCCAGATGCTTGGCTCAAATCGAAGGAGACCTCAAGGTCCACTAGGCGTTGTCGCCTTGCTGGAACTGGAGTTTCTGAGTTGCAAAACTGTTGTAGAAGATCAGAGAAAGAGATCGAGCTGATCTTTGGTGGGGCCACACGAATCTCGAGTTGCAGATTGTAGAAACTCAGGGATGGACGCAAGGGGGTTATCACTAATCTGAGAAATCAAAGGGTGCCCACCCGGAGAAGAATCGGTCGGCTCGATTGGAAAAAGAGGGTTCGGGGTGGTTGTAGAGATTGATGATCTGACGTCGTCCCTGTTACTGAAATCCGAAGCAGAGGATTTCAACTTCCAAAGTTGTGGTTGGTAGGAGAATCCGGACGCTATATTGAGATCTGAGGACTAGTATTGATTGCGATTGTTGCCGGATAAGACGACAAGAAGACGCCGGTCGCTGCTATTGTTACCGGAGGAACATCGTCGTGTAGCCACGCCGCCTTCGCTCATTGTCGGAGAAAAGAAGAGAAACGAAGAAGATCTGTTATGGGTTGGTTCTCCGAGACAATAAAGAATGAGAGGGAACCTTGCCCTAGGAATGAGGGATAACGGAAGAAATTTTAAAATTCAAAATTTTATGCCTAAATAGTTAAAAGAGCAAATCAGTCATGAAAATACCTGATGTGGCGTATCTAGGGACCTCTCACCAAAATATGTCCAGTTGTATGGACTATAGGCATAGAGAAAAAGTTTTTGGAATGGAGGCCTTGTAAGACTGTTTTGAGGGACCTTTCGCTAATTTACTCTAAATTTTAAGAGATAAGATGTCACATCATATAAAAATGGAAAACAAGAAATGACAAACTCCTGTCATGAATTATAATAAAAACATTCCCCAGTGTTGCTCCGACTTTTAGTGGGACCCACGTATTTGGGGGAGGTTATTTATTTTTAAAGCCACATAGTTGAGTGGCACTTGGAAGTTGGCACCTTTGTATCATGCACATGCCTTGGATCAATCCATTAGTCATCCAGTTTAAAGTATCACTTCTCAACAGGCCCAACTTTGAAAAAAAAATGTAAATATTTAAGAATAAAAATTAAATAACCTCATTTTTAGTATAAAATAAATCAAGATGAAATGAAATTGAAAGATTTCTATGCCCGTGTCTGGCATTTTTATTTCCAATAGGGTTGTCAAGGGTCGTCCCCTGGGGTAAACCCTTATCCTACCCTCATATATGCGGACTAAGCCGGGCTGGGCCAAAGCCCTCAGAACCCTCGGCTGGCCTACAAATTGATGCCCTTACCCTACCCTCAAGGCCGGACTAGGGCTGAGCGAAGACCCAAAAAATGGTATTTTTTTATATTATTATATATCATAACTTTTTTATATTATAATGCTAGCTCTCCTTTATTCGAGTTAACGACAAGTACAATGCAAAAGTCAATCTTTTTGTGTCATTTCTTAAAAAATTCTCAAAACAAGTTACTTTATCCTTATATAAAAATATTATTTATGATTAAATGAAATAAGCTAATTTGATAGTATTATAATATATAATCAGGACATGGATGACACTATTAAAGACAAAACATTGCCCGTTGTTACATAGTTTATGTAGTACCCAACTTTCTTGTTATCAGGACGTTAGTAAGATCGTTGCAATTTAAGTTCAACTAGTTGTAGTCCTTTTTACTAGTTCATATACTACATTTTTTTTATAAAGCAATAATATAGACCATCAAAACCTATTTGACAAGTCTCATATGGTTCAATTAGACTTATTTAATAAAAGAAGCATTAGAACTTTTCCAAATAAATTATTTAGTATGTGTGGTTCAAATAGACATTAGGTCACTTTTGAATTAGCGTTAACCCGAATTTGAAATTCTTTGCGATATCACCATAGAATATTATAACAAAACAATTAAGCTTTGACTACCTAAGGTGAATGACGGATGATTTGATGCATTTGAACATGTGTCAGAGTCATAAACTTTGACTCCATATGTGGGGTCCACTCGAATGAAACAATAATAATGAAATTGTGGGGATATAAAGAAATTGACATCGATCGGTGGCTAGTGGCTACAGTTCAACCCCACGCAATAATGATGTTGATGGCCATCCATCTAAACTCTCAAATATCAGTAGTTTACATTATAATTGTGAAAATCAATCTAATCAAGAGGATTTTACCGAAAAAATCCTCAAATATAGTCATTTATCCCAATGAGTCCTCGCCAAATATGCAGCACCAATAGGGTCTTCCCGCCACATTTTTTTTTTATTCCTATCGATGATAGCGTCACTCAGAAAAATATTGAGTGACGCTATCATCACTGTTCGCTAGGATTCCTTTTCTTCTATTGTTTCTTCAAAATTAAAGAATTTAAGATCATCGATTCCTACCAACTCAAAGATTCAAACATGGTTTGTGGAAGAGGAATGAACCACCTTGTTATGTCTCCCCACTATTGCAGCTATCAACTTCCACATCCTGACCCAATTCGCTTCCTCGACTCTCCCACTCGGAGACATCGATTTCAGAAATAGTCACGCTGTTCTGTTTTGACTTCGAGCCACTAGCCTCAACTCCATGATGCAATGGCAATCGAAACGAAAAGGTGCGTCTTGAAGAATCCACAGCTAATAACTTCTCCTTCTTGTTCTGAAGCCAGATCTTTGAAACATAGAAGCTGTCCCTTTTGGTACTTACGGCGATAGACGCAGCTCCAATGCCACAATCTCCATGAATCTCACAATTGGTTGCAGTAATTTTGGCTGCATCAAAACACTTAAACCCTTCTTCTCTGCTCAAATGACCACATTCGGACATTGCAGGCCTGTGGCCCAGCGTCAATGGCAGAGAGGGCTTTTTACTGCTCTGCCTTCTCGTGGGTGGTTTTACGGCTACTTACAGCAGAGAGCTATCATCCAAAACATACTCAAAAGACCCCATTGAGAAACACCTTCTTCCATCAACCTTACTGTTGCTACTACTACTCCCTTCCTCTCCCACAGCAGATTCCACATTTCTAAATTTCCCAAGTTTGCTTTGGGGATGTTTCTATAAGAGACATTGGCCATGGAGAGAAAGAGAAGGAGAAAAGAAAAAAAAAGATAGAAGATATAGTGATTGCCGAACAGTGACGCTAGCATCACTTACCCCAGCCTTAAAAAAAACGCAAATAGTGCGACAGACCAAATTGGTGCTGCATATTTGGCGATGACCCGTTGGGATAAATGGCTATATTTGAGGATTTTTCTGGTAAAATTCTCTTTAATCAATGACAACTCGAATTCCCTTTTCGTTGAAAAATACGTTGCTCTTGGCCAAATGTAGAATCAAACATAAGGTGTCAATATTAGAATCTATGGGAATATCCATAAAATCTCGCCTAAGATTTGGTTAATGTTTTTTGACAAAATATTAAGGCTCTGTCATTAATTGCTAATTAGAGTGGTTCTTTACAATCTTTTTTTTTGGGTGTGTGTGTATATTATATATGGAAAATTCTCAAAAACTCCCCTATTAGGGGAGTTTTTGCCCCTATCTAATAGCCAATGATTTGTTAGTATTTTAAGAGATCCACCTTTGTAGGAGAAGATTTGGGAGAGAGAATTGGATATGTGTATCACTGATGACACGTGTCACACTTTTATTGGCCGTGGAGTTTTGTAGCATAACTCTATATATATTATTTATTTTTTATATTTATAGACAAAGAGTCTGGTCGGGCCCCCTCGGGCCGGCTAAGTCGAGCCTTAGCTCGGCCTTCGAGGTTGCAGGCTTTTCAAAATTGGGCCTTACCCTACCTTTGGGTTTTAGAGAAAAATAGAGCACTCACTTCTGCGGGCTTTTGAGGACTGAGTCGAGCCCATCCCCCTCGTCAAACGGCCGGATTGACAATCCTAGGGTGCGTTTCGCATCATGCCATTCAGATGTTCCAATGTTCCCACGAGATGAGGTTGTGGAAAACATGATTGGTATGTGTTAATCATTGTTTCGAAGTTTGGTCTCATTAGAAGGAATCTCAAAATTTTAACCCACTGGCATAAGAAAGTTAGAGCGAGATTTTTTTTCTTTTTTTTTTTAAAAAACCAACCCGCTGACATAGTTGTTTCATAATTATCTCCTGACTTTTAAAGAATGTCATTTAAAGATTTCAAATCCTCTCACTTATCTTATCCTAAAGGTAGGCCGTATGTTTACAATCTCAAATAAAGTGGCTCTACTTGGTAATTCATAAAGGTGAGTCACATGGTCACAATCACAAAAGGGTGGGCCCATATTATAATTCCTATAATTGCTGGACTACATTATAAATCCTATGAAAGTGGGCCTCATCTTCCAATTTCTAAAAGTGGACATCACATTGTAATTTCTAAAGGTGGGCCCATATTATAATTCCTATAATGGTGGGATCACATTATAAATCTTATGGATGTGGGCCCTGTGTTCCAAATTCTAAAGGTAGGCATCACATTGTAATTTATAAAGGTGAGCCTCGTGTCCACAATCATAGAAAAGGATGGCCTCACTTTATAATTCTTAAAGGTAGGTCATATGGTCACAATCTCAAAAAGTAGAGCCACTTCTGAATTCTATGAATGTGGCCCCATGTTCTAATGTCTAAAGCTAGGCACCACATTGCAGTTTCCAAAAGTTGGCCATGTGTTCACAATCAACAAAAAGATGGCCCCACACTATAATTCTTTTAAAGGTTGGCCTACATTATAAATCATATGAATGTGCCATCGTGTTCTAATTTCTAAAGGTGGGCACCGCATTATAAAGTTTAAAGGCGGGTCATGTGTTCACAATCACAAAAAATGAGGCTCCACTTTGTAATTCCTAAATTTGGGTCATATGGCCACATTCACAAAAGGTGGACCCCACATTGTAAATCCTACAAATATAGGCCCCATATTCTAATTTCTAAAGGTACATACAACATTGTAATTTCTAAAGGTGGGTCCCATATTTACATTCACAAAAAGGTGGCCACACATTATAATTCCTATGAAAGGTGGGCACACATTGCAAATCCTATGAATATAGGCCCCATGTTCAAAATTTTAAATGTGGGTATCACGTTGTAATTTTAACAGGTGGGTCCCATGTAGGATAATAATAGAGTGCTGAAAAAATAAAAGGTAGGCCCCACATTGTAAATCTTATGGTTCTTTTGCTTCTGTTCTTTGGAATAAAACTTTTATAATGTTACCAAATAAATTACGTACGACATATTCTCAATAGAATAATTTAATATAATATTGTCAAACAAGTTTTGCAAAGTATAGTCTCAGTACAACCCAATCTTAGCACAACCTGATCTAAGCACAAAATTGAGAATAACATGAGAACGATGCCAAACGGGCCCCTAGTTCCAAGCTCTATTTGTTTAAATGTCTAAAGCATGGTTTGAAAAATAAGAGTGTTTGGCTCGCAATTTCACCCTCTATCCACTTCATAAAAGTAAAGGCAAATCCTTTTAAAATGAAAGGCTAAATTTATGGGCTAATGAAAATAAAAGCTTTAGCCTCCTTTTTTTTTTAGACTCTATACTGTATGACTCTATTGGAATGAGAGTAGAAAAATAAACAAACAAGGCCACACATCTCATCTAATGGGCTCTATTTTACATTATATTAACATCTCTTCACTAGGTGATGGCTGACTTTGTCTTGTTTATATCCCACTAATCCAAATCAAAAGTCAAAGGTCTTATCTACATCTCCATTTTACATTGTTTACCCCTCATCTCTTTAGTAACCCTTTATTAGGGCACATTTGACCATGCGTTTCTATGTAATTTATCATCTTGCAAATGAATTCAACACCATAAAACAAATCAACCCTAACTAATGAACTAACTTTGTGGCACTAAGGCTCCATTTATTTATCAAGATTTACTGTGGATGTCTATAAACTTCAAATGGTGGAGTTTTGGAATATTGTTAGAATTCTAACATCCATCAATTCCTTTTTTTTTTCACTTATGGAAGAAATTCTTTTTCTTTGGAATTTCATGCATCTTGAATTATATAAGATCCCTATCTCATGGGTACTAAAATTCTTAAGTGAAATTACAACATGCATTTTGGTATGTGGGGCCCACCTTTAGAATTACAATACGTGGCCCACCTTTAGAAAATGTAATACATGGTGCCTACCTTCATGAACTACAAAAGACTTTCTACCGACTTCTGCGGTGAAGGGAAACAAATGGATCCTATCCAAGTTAATGTCATTGCATTTTTTTAAAGAGGGAGATATTTCAATGATGTTTGTGGGCCCATGATTTTCTATTCAAGTTTCAACTCAAAATTAAGTGGAGGTTAGGCAACATTATTGTGGAAAACATCTTAAGACGGTTCTTAACTCACTACAAGAACCTGCACTTTTGGCCACGAAAATTTTCGTCGCCAAAAGTTATGTTTTCATCGGCAAAAGTATTTACCGACGAAAAATATTTCGTCGCCTAAACGTCGGTAAAACTCCGTCAGCAAAACCTTTCCTCGATGAAACTATATTTCGTCGGCAAAAATTATATTTTTCCCGACGATTATTTGACTTCTACCGACTTTTTTTTCGTTGCCAAAAGAATTTCATTTTTTTTTATTTTTCTTTTTACTTTTGCCGACGTTTTTTTTCGTCGGCAAAAATAATTTCATTTTTTTTATTTTTTATTTTTATTTTGCCGACGTTTTTTTTTCGTCGGTAAAATAATTTTAATTTTTTTTATTTTTTATTTTATTTTTGCCGATGTTTATTATACGTCGGTAAAAATAATTTCATTTTTTCTTAATTTTTATTTTTTATTTTGCCGACGTTTTTTTTTCGTCGGTAATATAATTTTAATTTTTTTTATTTTTTTTATTTTTTCCGACGTTTTTGATTCGTCGGCAAAAATAATTTCATTTTTTTTAAATTTTTATTTTTTATTTGCCGACGCTTTATTTTCGTTGGCAAAAAGATTTTTTATTTTTTATTTTTTGCCGACACTTTTTATTCGTCGTAAAAAATAACTCTTTTATTTTTTATTTTGCCGACGTTTTATTTTCGTCGGCAAAAATAATTTCATTTTTTTAAATTTCTATTTTTATTTTGCCGACGTTATTTTTTCGTCGGCAAAAGTATTTTATATATTTTTAAAATAATTTTTTATTTTTCCCGACGAAATAAAACATCGGTAAAGGTATTATTTTTTTAATATTAAAAATATTTTTTTCATTATTATTTTCCTGTAAACCTGTTTATACACCTGTATAAAAAATAAACATGTTCTTCTACCTACATTCAACATAAAATATGCAATAAAACAAAAGTTACTAAATGAACAGACAACCATCTCCATTTTTCATTAAATCATTCATCTTATTAAACAAATATAACAATCAATAATTATACAGTCCCATATCAATGTCCAATATACATTGATATATATACAAATAAAGCGAAAAGAAGTCCAACAATTCTGCAACTAACCCCAATGCGTTCATCAACCTGCAATGAGAAAAACAACATTAAAATCTTTATAATGAATTATAAATTAAAAATACACATGTATATATATAACTTTTCCTAAGTTATTCGTCGAACTTTTTTCCAGCCAAAATGTTGACAATCAGACGGCTTTTGCGTCTCACTTATTAACCAGAAGCCCGATTCACTAACTATCAATTCCAACAAGGTACATGTGCTAATTTATGGGCAGTTCAATGGTTGTTTCCCATTTTCGACCTACGACTGTCACGCCCCGAGCCCGAGATTGCACACATCCCGAGGCGCGACACACGTCCGCGTGGAAATTCGAGTCAAACTCATTGACTCTAGGTCCCCACGTACGGAATTTACCCACAGGATATCACATGTGAGGTTTATTTTTCTCAATATACCTGTATAAATCTGTCAAATAGATATCCAATTAACATACCACAATCATCAAGATATAGAGCATAAGGGTCCATGAGCATAGATTTAAGATTCAAGTCTAAGAGATAGAAAGAGAAGAAGTAAGTTAATTAAGTTTACAATCCCAAAACTAACAAGTTTATAAGCTACTACAAAATGTGTGGCAATCCTAGCCACGGTCAGTGGGTCATTTAAACGTCCATTTCTCATCGAGTGGATGTCTAGAAGACATCATCAGGAGTCCACTCTGCTACGTTCTGGAGAGATTCCTCTTCCTCAAGGATCTCCGGGGCAATGGCGTCAATGTATTCACCTGTAACGCCAAGTGTAGCACCATTAGACTAAGCTAAGCAAGACAAACATATACAGTCCATATAACATGTATCAAATGAATAGTCAGACAGGTATAAATCATAAGAGATCAAGGAATAATCACTAGGCATATCAGTGCATGAATTAGCATGAGACATACGAGTCATAGATAACAGGTAAACATATTAACAACTAGTTGGCACAACCACATAAGCTATGTTCTCTCAAGTTAATCATATAACATGAAATAAAATGAGAGCAGAATATCAGGACAGGACAGGGCGGTGCTACTAGGAGACAGAGGTACCCAGAATTCTCCATCGTAGACCTAGGGTGCCGGTAAACCCTCAGGATATATTCTCATCTGCAGAGGGCCAGAAATTTACTAAACCCACACTTAGCCGGGTCCGACTTAGATAGGGTCGAAGCTAAGTGGTGCCGACTCATAGAGTGCAATATACATACAACAGAGCAGGTGCAGGACAGTATAATCAGATACAGGACATATACAGGACATATCATATAGGTAACAAATCGGAACTTACTGAAATATACTGAACAAAGCCATAAATAAAGGTAATATAACAGATGTGTAACAGAAAATACATAACCGAACAGAATCATGATCAAGTCATACTAGAATACTGGAAACGGAATGCAATGCATGTACAGAGATATCATATTTAGAATCAAGACAGAACTCAAGCCAGGCCTACGGTCTTGGGAACACATGTGGTCTTCACCGTCCAACTCAGGGTAGTATTAAGAGTTCGACATTATCGGGCTACGAGGACCCCTTGGCGTTACATAATTTGGATGTCGAATCCCTTAATAGAACACATTTGGCACGGTTACAATCCAAAGAACACAATGCCCCTTTTGTGGGTACGGTTGCTCAATCCATATCCACAATTAAACAAACCATCGGTCCTGATAAAAGTTCAGGGTGCACATCCTACAGGTCCATCTATCAGGCCAATCAACTAGAACAAGCTACGGTTCAATGTCCGACTCATGGAAACGTCCATTTGTCACAATTATGTAAAATCCAACATATAACCTTTTCCAAGGCTCAAATCAAATAAAATCACTTTTTGTTGGGTTCTACACATCATGATCTTTCCAACGGTATGTAGATCTCCAAAAACGGACTTACGGTTAAAAAGTTATGGTCGTTGGAAAATCTGCATACTGCAAGTATCAGGTTCGCTCGAGCGTTCAGATGTTCGCTCGAGCGGACCCCAGACAGAGAGCTGTTCGCTCGACCGGACCTAAAGTTCGCTCGAGCGAACTCTCCCAGAAAGCCCTTCGCTCGAGCGTTCACTCACGCTCGCTCGAGTGAACTGTCAAATCCTGGGTTCCGAAAATCTGAAACTTCTTGATTTCTCTCAAGCCATTCAAGGCATTTCATCAGGTTTTAAAACACTACCAATAGGTATCTTTGAGCTTCCGAAATGCTCATCAAAACCATCAATAAACCCATATACATTAACAAAAGAAATCACCCACAAAAAATCCATTTTTGAGCAAGAAGAAGGGTATCTAAGCAAGATTGCATATATTCATGAATCAAACAAGAAATCATGCATACAAATGTATAAGTTTAGCTTGCCTTGGTGCTTTGAAAGCTAGCTCTCACACCTAATCCTTGTTAAACTCGAAAATCCCCAAATATGAAAGCTCAAATGCCCTAAAAATGGTGAAAAACAAAATGGAAGAAAATGAATGAGGAAGGAGATGATGCATACATGATTTGTAGCTTTCCAAGATGAAGGAAATCAAATGGAAATGCTTAGTGAAGAAAGAGCTTACCAAAAGCAAGAAGAAAGAAAGATGAGTGGATGCTTGAGCTTGGAGGATGTTGTCTTGGTGGAGAAGATGAAGTGGTGGCTAGCTTCTATTCATGCTAGGAGTCTTGGTTGATTGCTTGAGATGAGGAAGGAAGAAATGGAGAAGAAGAGTAGAGAGGAACTCTCAGCTGGAAATGAAGGAAGAAGAAAGGAGTAGCTGAAATGGGGTTTTAACCCAATTTTATCCTGCACTTGCATGCAAGTCCAGAAATGGGCTGAAATTGCAAGAAAGGGCCTGGGGTGATTAAGTGGGCTGGAAATGGGTCTAAATAGATCCGAATTTAATGGGTCAAGACATGAAAGTTAAAGCCCATGAAATGCTCTATGCAATGCATTAAAAACCCAAAAATTTCTAAGTACACACACAAAACCCAAAACACTCCAAAAGTCATAATCTACCTAGTAAATGGTCAAACCCCACTAATTCTACCTAATCAAGTCCAATCACAACCAAAACATCCATTAAGCAATTAATCTAAATTATTTAACTCTAAAACGAGATTAAGGTGGGTCGGGGTGTTACAACGACGGCCTATTTTCGAGACTAAGTGTTCCAAATTAAACGTTTTTAGTTGTAATTCTCTAACAAGGAGTTCTATTTGCGAACCGTCAGTTCCTACAAGTCACTCTACCCTCGAGCAAAGTCCTCGTGCCGGTTTCGGAATTTTCCCGCGGCCGTTTCCCGTTCCGGACCCCCGGCGGGCCGTTTTCTAGACTAAGTGTTGGAAAATCGTGTGTTTCGGTCGTAATTCTCTAACCGGGAGTCCTATTTGCGAACCGTCAGTTCCTACACATCACTCTACCCTCGAGAGAAGTGCTCGTGCCGATTTCCCGTTCCGGACCCCCGGCGGGCCGTTTTCGAGCCTAAGTGTCGGAAAATCGTGTGTTTCGGTCGTAATTCTCTAACCGGAAGTCCTATTTACGAACCGTCAGTTCCTACAGGTCACTCTATCCTCGAGCGAAGTGGTCGTGCCGATTTCGGAATTTTTCCGTGGCCGTTTCCCGTTCCGGACCCCCGGCGGGCCGTTTTCGAGCCTAAGTGTCGGAAAATCATGCATTTCGGTCGTAATTCTCTAACCGGGAGTCCTATTTGCGAACCGTCAGTTCCTACAGGTCACTCTACCCTCGAACGAAGTACTCGTGCCGGTTTCGGAATTTTCCCGCGGCTTTTTCCCGTTCCGGACCCCCGGCGGGCCATTTTCGAGCCTTAGTGTTGGAATATCGTGTATTTCGGTCGTAATTCTCTAACCGGGAGTCCTATTTGCGAACCGTCAGTTCCTACAGGTCACTCTACCCTCGAGCGAAGTGCTCGTGCCGGTTTCGAAATTTTTCCGCGGCCGTTTCCCGTTCCGAACCCCCGGCGGGCCGTTTTTGAGCCTAAGTGTTGGAAAATCGTGCGTTTCGGTCGTAATTCTCTAACCGGGAGTCCTATTTGCGAACCGTCTGTTCCTACAGGTCACTCTACCCTCGAGCGAAGTGCTCGTGCCAGTTTCAGAATTTTCCCACGGCCGTTTCCCGTTCCGGACCCCCGGCGGGCCGTTTTCGAGCCTCAGTGTTGGAATATCGTGTGTTTCGGTCGTAATTCTCTAACCGGGAGTCCTATTTGCGAACCGTCTATTCCTACAGGTTACTCTACCCTCCAGCGAAGTGCTCGTGCCGATTTCGGAATTTTCCCGCGGCCGTTTCCCATTCCGGACCCCCGGCGGGCCGTTTTCGAGCCTCAGTGTTGGAAAATCGTGCGTTTCGGTCGTAATTCAATGACCGGGAGTCCTATTTGCGAACCGTCTGTTCCTACAGGTCACTCTACCCTCCAGCGAAGTGCTCGTGCCGATTTCGGAATTTTCCCGAGGCCGTTTCCCATTCCGGACCCCCGGCGGGCCGTTTTCGAGCCTCAGAGTTGGAAAATCGTGCGTTTCGGTCGTAATGCTCTGACCGGGAGTCGTATTTGCGAACCGTCTGTTCCTACAGGTCACTCTACCCTCGAGCGAAGTGCTCGTGCCGGTTTCGGAAGTTTCCCGAGGCCGTTTCCCGTTCCGGACACCCCGCGGGCCGTTTTCGAGCCTAAGTGTTGGAAAATCGTGTGTTTCGCACATAATCTCTAACCAGGAGTCCTATTTGCGAACCGTCTATTCCTGCAAGTCACTCTACCCTCGAGCAAAGTGCTCGTATAGGTTTCGGAATTCTCCCGCGGCCGTTTCCCGTTCCGGACCCCCGGCGGGCCGTTTTCGAGCCTCAGTGTTGGAAAATCTTGTGTTTCAATCGTAATTCTCTAACCGGGAGTCCTATTTGCGAACCGTCTGTTCCTACAGGTCACTCTACCCTCGAGCGAAGTGCTCGTACCGGTTTCAGAATGTTCCCGCTGCCGTTTCCCGTTTCGGACTCCCGGCGGGCCGGTTTCGAGCCTAATTATTGGAAAATCGTGGGTTTCGGTCGTAATTCACTGACCGGGAGTCCTATTTGCGAACCGTCAGTTCCTACAGGTCACTCTATCCTCGAGCAAAGTGCTCGTGCCGGTTTCAGAATTTTCCCACGGCCGTTTCCCATTCCGGACCCCGGCGGGCCGTTTTCTAGACTAAGTGTTGGAAAATCGTGCGTTTCGGTCGTAATTCTCTAACCGGGAGTCCTATTTGCGAACCGTCAGTTCCTACAAGTCACTCTACCCACGAACAAAGTGCTGGTGCCAGTTTCGGAATCTTCCCGTGGCCGTTTCCCGTTCCGGACCCCCGCCGGGCCGTTTTCGAGCCTAAGTGTTGGAAAATCGTGCGTTTCGGTCGTAATTCTCGAACCGGGAGTCCTATTTGCGAACCGTCAGTTCCTACAGGTCACTCTACCCTCGAGCGAAGTGCTCGTGCCAGTTTCAGAATTTTCCCGCGGCCGTTTCCCATTCCGGACCCCCGGCGGGCTGTTTTCGAGCCTCAGTGTCGGAATATCGTGTGTTTCGGTCGTAATTCTCTAACCGGGAGTCCTATTTGCGAACCGTCGGTTCCTACAGGCCACTCTACCCTCGAGCGAAGTGCTCGTGCCGGTTTCGGAATTTTTTCGTGGCCGTTTCCCGTTCCGAACCCCCGGCGGGCCGTTTTCGAGCCTAAGTGTTGGAAAATCGTGCGTTTCGGTCGTAATTCTCTAACCGGGAGTCCTATTTGCAAACCGTCTGTTCCTACAAGTCACTCTACCCTCCAGCGAAGTGCTCGTGCCAGTTTCGGAATTTTCCCGGGGCCGTTTCCCATTCCGAACCCCCGGCGGGCCGTTTTCGAGCCTAAGTGTTGGAAAATCGTGCGTTTCGGTCGTAATTCTCTAACCGGGAGTCCTATTTGCAAACCGTCTGTTCCTACAAGTCACTCTACCCTCGAGCGAAGTGTTCGTGCCGGTTTCTGATTTTTCCCTGGACTGTTTCACGTTCCGGACCCCCGAAGGGCCGTTTTCCAGCCTAAGTGTTGGAAAATTCAATGTTTCTCTCGTAATTCTCTGACCGGGAGTCGTATTTGCGAACCGTCAGTTCCTACAGGTTACTCTACCCTCGAGCGACGTGCTCGTATAGGTTTCAAATTTTTTCCGCGGCCGTTTCCCCTTCCGGACCCCCGAAGGGCCGTTTTCCAGCCTAAGTGTTGGAAAATCCTATGTTTCTCTCGTAATTCTCTGACCCGGAGTCCTATTTGCCAACCGTTTGTTCCTACAGGTTACTGAGTTACTCTACCCTCGAGCGACGTGCTCGTGCCGGTTTTCGATTTTTCCCGGGACCGTTTCACATATTTTTGGTTGAGTTGACAGCAATTATCACATCTTCACCACCATCACAGCCCAGCACTGACCATCTATCATCATTGAAGCCATTTATGGCATCATTGAAACCCCTGTGAAGTTATTGGTAAAATAAATAAAAAATTGAAGATGCACACATGATACAATATACATATATATTCATCCAAGTGTCTATATTAGACAAAACCAAGAGCTGTGGAAATTACCTGCTCAACCGTTGGCTAAAAGTCCTCAAAACAGCAGGCTGCCTGCCTAGTCCATAAAACACTTCACCACTTGTCTCCTGAGCTATTTGTCTCCGATGGGCCTGGGAAAGCCTGAATTTTTTATAGGTCCATACCAATTAGTTTAAGATCTGTACCCGAACCCAGTGCATGCACAAGCTAGCAGAAAACATAATTAGCAGCAGCAATTGATATCTAGGATACAGAGTGCATGACATACCACAAGACTGCCTTGTTCTAAACTTGTGGTATACCTCAGAGTCCAGAAGTCACGTGCAGGAGCTAATGTAGTTGGAGCATACAACTGAAACAACAAGATGACAAGTTAGCCAAAGGGTAGAGATGTGAACATTCTCAATACTCATAGTGGTCCTATCGGTATGTCAAACAAAAACACAGTAACACTAAGTACCCAGCTGTTGTGTGATTATATCAGCCTGACTGATACTCAGAATCAATTAAGGAATTCGCTACTACATATGTGAATCTCCTTCTTTTTTTTTTTTTTTTTGGTGTGTGTGTGTGTGTGTGTGTGGGGGGGGGGGGGGGGGGGGGGGGGGGGGGGGTGTACTCAATACACAGACAAAGCAGGCACAGGCCAACAGTAACATTGCAACTATTACAAAAATCTGATTGTCTCTATACAAACACATCAAGTGACAACATTAGGCAAAACATATGAGAAGACAGCTAGATAGAACTAATCTAATTAGAAGATCAAACAAGAAGCAGAGAAACTAGAATATTAACAGTGTGGAGTACAGAACACACCCCTTGCATAAATAGGCCTTGGACATTGATGGATCCAGCTCAATTGCTCTATTAGAGTCAGCAACAGCCTCTGCCAAAAATAAAAAAATTTGCTTAGATTAACTATAAATATCAGAACCTGAAAAAAGTGAAGTAACAGCCTCTAATAACAAAATTTGATAGAAACTAAGTGCATAATTGGTAATGGGAGAGGAATCCCTCTCTCCAGAGGATTCCTTGGTGCCACGGAATCAGACTTTCCTCAATGAGGATTTATGAGGGAGAGGATTCATCGCGTTCCATGTTTGGCTAGCACAATGGAATCAGCGATGATTCTTTAAAATCCAGGTTTGGTAAATATAACGAAATCTAAGGTGAAAAAATATTGACAAACGTTACTTTGCTTTCATTGATCACTATTTGCATAAATGATTTCACTTCAAACCACAGTTAAAAATACATGATTTATTATTGATCACTATTTGCACAAATAGTGGTAGAGAAGAAATGACATGGTCTCCTTTCATATGAAGTTGCAACGTTAAAACTTAAAACACATTTGCCCAACTGAAAAATCTATGAAAAATCAAGAAAAAGACACTCACAACCTGTAAAATCAATGAAAATTTACACCAAATAGATAGGTTCATTAAAAATCAATGCAAAATCATGCAATTCTCAAATAACAATCTGCCTAAGACTCTAAGCCCATCGTTACATCAGCCTCTCTTTCCACATGAGAACAATATGTTCAAAGTTCTGGTGCTGTCCATAACTTCATAAAAAAAAAAAAAAAGGCCCATGCCTTGGTTCTGAAATGCAAAAAAATCTGCTACAGACATCTGAAAATACATTGTCTGCAGAGAATGTAATAGTCGGAGTAGCAGACCACTCTATTTACTCATCTAAAAACACATACACCTCTAAGCATCAACGCATAGCATGATGAGAAAAAACAGATTACAATCTTACTGGGCTTTCATCAGATTAAAAAGCCTATTCATAATTAGCATTTATTTTCAAGATTAAAACAACATCAGATTCATCGCGGGAAAAAGGGTAGCAAGTTTTCTGATCCAACATCTATTTTTCACAAAGAAAGTTCTACAAAGAAGGATAATATAGCAAGTGTAGAACAAAGAGAGATTCAGCAAGTTGTTTGGATTTCATCAGACCGTTTTGTAATATATATTTCAAATGCAATTTATTTTATTTTATTCTTACCTATGGGCCTAGGTGAGCGCCCCCACCACCCAAGGTCACATCATGATCTCCGGTGGCTGTGCCATCACCAGCAGAAGTGGTCCCTCTCGTGATGTCCAATAAGCCGGCCGGATCTATCCCTGCTACAGATGCCAACTGCAGCACGAGGGCCTCAAGTGCACGATATTTCTTGTCCTGCTCGGCTATCTTCTTGTCCTGCTCAGCCACCCTCTTGTCCTGCTCAGACTGTCTCCTAGCCTGCTCAGCTACTTGCTCCCGCAAGGCGATCACCTCCTAGCCGACGAATTTTAAAAAACGTGGCTAAAAGTGCAACTTGTTGTAGTGACTATTTTTTAACTAGCCTATTTGCCTAGCGAGAAGGAGAGTAAAACGTGCATGATATGATATAAAATATTATTTCATGTTATTTATGTGGAAAAGTTTAGGATAGTAAAAAGGTGGTGCGATTATTTTACTTTATTATTGTTTGAATGGGAAAAAAAAGAAAAAAAATATAAGAGTAAACTTCTATGTGACATATAACAAGCCTTTTACCCTAGTGTTTCACAATTTTTTTCCTCTCCCCATGTGTAATAATTTGGGTGAAGTAGAATTATGTCTTCTTCTTTTTCTTTTTTACATTTTAACCTACTTTCTCTTTCCTTTTACCCTCCGACTCCTGTAAACAAATAAGTCATCAAAAAGATTTCATATAAAATAAATGATAAATAAATAAGTAAGAATGAAAAATAAACAATAAAAGATAAATATATATTGATGTACAACTTAGTTTGTATACGAAGTTTCCTCTTTTCACATTCTTTATTTTGTTGAAATTGTAATTTATTGTGGTATTTTTATTTTTCCATATATTTTGAGAATACCGGTATGTAATGGGAAAAATAAAAACCTATCATTATGGCTCAACGTCAAAACGATATCACGATGCTGTTAAAAATTGAGGATGTTCGTGACACTAACTAAACGGCAGTTCAAAAGTATTTTTAAATGAAGCATGCTAGCCTTTCTTTCCCCAATTGAGTTAATATATATATAAACTCGCACATACTCACTTATATGCAAGCCGTAGGCGAACATGTTAGACGTAAGTGGTCCCCATGACCACATGTCTAATAGTTGAAGGGCCCCACTCCAAGTCAACTAATTAGCTTTCTCCTTTAGTTTTGATTTAATTAAATATTTCTTGGATCCAGTTTGGAAAGCCCAATCAATCAAGATTCTTTGTTGACTAATCATTGAGGAAACTAAGGAAACTTATTGCTAATTGATTTCTTTGATGAGAAGAAATCTCTCTTGGGTTATTTTAAAAGGGGTTTTCCGGTCCTCTCTCTTAATTCACGTAAAATTGCAAAGTACACGTTAACTCTCATGCATCTTGGAGTGAGTGACAAGGGAGAAAGGAGAAAACCCAAAAGCTGTTGATCTCGCAGCGGAGAAGGCTTTAAATCAATCCATACCGCTCATCGTCAAGATCATGGCTCAAGGTACGCTTTTAGTATTTTTAGATTATCCATTGTTAATTCATAGATCAAGATCCATAGGTTTGATTTATATTACAAACCATATTTGAATGCATAAATCACAACCCATTGCTTTGATACTAAATGTAAGATCTAAGCACAAAAATCGGGACTGGGTCCTTATTTAGGTCCCAATAAGTAAATGGATCTTGTTCTAGATCCTTTTTTTGGTCGCGGTACCTAAACGGTTCCGGTTCCGGATCCTCATTGGTTCAGACCCGTCGAGCTGGGACCCGACCCAAAAGATAATATAAATACTTTATATTTTTCGATAACCCCTCCAATCCTCCATTCGTTAGGTAAGGATTTATTCCCAAACTTACCACTTTTTCTCCTAGAGTTTAGAGAAGACCGTTGCATCCCCATCTCGTTTGAATACTCTTTCATCTCCTTCTTTTGGTTTCATTTTCTAGGGTTTAAGTTTTAGTAAGGGTGTTCTCCTTTTAGGATACTAAGCTCTAAAAATAGTAGCATGTCTTTATGGAAATGAGATTTTTATCTTACGTTTGAAAGAGTTTGTTTTTCCCTATTTTCAAGAAAGAGGAGGGAAGTGGGTTGTGTAGTCTTGAGGCTTTTAGTACTAGTTTTGATGGTTTTCTAAATAGAAATTTCAGCTTAAGCATTTCAAAATCCATTTCTCATATGAGTTTAGCTAGAGGGGATTTTTTTATTGGTTTTTAATTTCTTTATACTGTTCTAGTAAAACCCAAAATGGGTTTTTGTAATCAAGGCTCCCAAAATCAGAAGTGTCTATTTTTGTATTCAAGGCTCCCAAAATAGGCTTTGCTTATTTTGCTATTCAGCATCATTTGTTGTTAAGCTGGTAAATGGGTTTGTTCCTAGTGTCTTTGTAGTTGCATTTCTTCAGACTATACCCGGAACTGGACCCAGACCCGATGTACATATGATTTCAGTTCTAGCGCCAGTTTCCCAGTTCTGAACCGGGTCCGGGTCCACCTCCTCAATAATAGATCAGGGTCGAGTTCCACTTCCTCAATAATAATTCCAGGTCCACCATGGACCCCGTTTACAACCCCAATCATGACATGGTGTCGACAACCATTGCATGCAACCAATCATTGTGTTGACCACAGTGAGGACACGGGTGAAGGAAATGAGGAGAATATAGAGGAAGTGAAGAAGAGTTTTATTTGAATGAAGGGTAATTTGGGTATTCGAAAAAATGAAAAAAATGTTGTTGAATAATAACTTTAATTGGGCAGATGTCCTTAATTGAAAAAAATCAGCATCCATAAATTGATAATGTCCCTTTTAGAGCCCGTTCACTTGCTTAAGTATTGAACTAGTACACATTAACCCGAGCTAATCATGGTATGCCCATACATTGCCAATTAAACATTTATACATGCATTATAAAAATAGATATAATGAAAAAATAATAATTTATGATCATTGCAAATTAAGATTCGAAAATTCTAGTAGACATTTCATTGAGGCACTGTGCAATCTAGGAAAAGGGAAAAAATCATAGCAAAAAAGATACGATTAGAAGGATAAATGAATTAAAAAGAATTATGTTCTCTTCATCAATAATCAAAAGAAAACATCATATCCCTAGAGAAGAAGAGAGAGGGAGGAGCTTGGACGACGGTAGGAGGTGACCATGGTGAGTGGCGACGACGACAGGTATCCCTCTCTCTCTTTCTCTAGTCCCTACTATAATTATCTATTATTAGAATAGACTAGAGTTTCCAAAGGGCCTCCTAAAATTTTTTTGGATCCCATTCGTGGCCACATTCCTGGCTGTGTCAATCCATGACAATTGATATGCATTTTATGTTATGATATAGTTCGCCATTTTCTAGATATTTTACTTGGGCATGCCAGTTGTTCGGCTTAGATCAAGATGCACCCACTTGCATAGATAATGTAATCATTGAGATTTTAGTCATGCATACAATACAATGACTTCACAATCTGAGAGCCAAATTTTAAGATGAATAAAAATCAACCGTCAAACCACTATGCAAGCGCCACACTGGAGAAGACTTCATCAGACATGATTTGTTCATGATTAATATCTCGTAGTTACGAACTTTATAGGGTTTTAGCGGATGAAGACTTTATCATGAGATTAGATGTCATTATTGCTTAAAGTAAGCCTCATTATCATTAATAAAGAGGCAAGTAGGTTTATTCATCATAACTTTTTGGTCCATTTTCCCTAATCAAAGATAAGTTCTCCATTCCCGTGGGAAAGAAAAAAACTTGAAGAGCTTTTTGTATATACCCCGCTGAGGTTTGTAGGATTTGTAAATAGCCCCCCCTAAGATTTTAGTATTTGTAAATAGGACCTGGCCTTTTCTTTTTAATCCATTTCATGTCCCCAAGCCACAATGAGATTTGTCTTGGATTTTTATATAAATGATAGCTTTGCCCTTACATCCCATTAAACAAAATGAGTATATTATTATTTACAAAAATACTATTATTTTATCTCAAGTCCCAATTATTTCTCTAAAAAACTCTCTCTTGTGCATGACTAGGGGTTGACCTAGGTATAAGAGCCTGGGGACTGAAGTCCCCACCCATATTTGAGAAAATTTTAAAACCCCCCCTCCTTGAATTCTAAAAATTAATATATTTTCTTAAAATTTGCCTCTTCTCCTAATATTTCTTTTACTTATAACAAAAAACCACCCCCTCACAAATTCAAGAAATTAATTTTCTTTTACATTTTCCCGTTCCCCTAATATTTCTTTTACACCCCCTACACATGACATAATCATGCATTTTGAAACTTTCATCAATCCAATGGTGGGTCATATATGGATTGGATAAATCATGACCGATTATAAGTTTTGGATTTAATGAAATGAGCCATGTATTGATAAAAAATGAATTTATGGAGGGTTGTTTTCTCCCACTAAGTGCAATTGTTAATATTACATGCTTTATAAAAAAAATTTGAGTCCAAGCTTTTGAAATTATGCATATAAAGATAAAAGAAATGGACAAAAGTGTCATTTCACACTAAAAACGTATGGTGGTTGGAAGACTATTGATTTTGGGGACACAGAACGTATTAAAAGTAAAAAAATAGGGACATATTTGTAACTACTAAAGCTCAGGGGCCTATTTACAAATCCTACAAACCTTAGGAGGGTATATATAAAAAGCTCAAACTAGAATAAAACAATGTGCAGTTATTGCTGTTTCACCCAGATGCCTGTTATAATCATATATGCAATTGGTAAAAGGTAGGTTTGACTATCTATAGAAATAGAATCTCTGCACGAACCAACCAGCCCCTTTTGCCTTCAATTCTCAAGTTTCAATGTTTATTATGAAATTTCAACAGAAAAACATGCTGCATGGAAGATGACAAGCATTCAAGATTTTATTTTTTTTGTGAAAAGGGTACTTAGTCCTTAAGGGGACATTTGGTAACAAGCGAGGAATCCATAGATCCGATGATTCTTCACTACCACTGGAACAAATATTCCTTGCTGGAAATTTATATAGTCGAGGATTTCACGTTGATATTGGTGTGTACCGATGCATATAACTAAGAAAAATAGGATTAGGTGTGCAAATCAACTTAAAAGGGGATTTTCAAATCTTATGGGGGTGGTCGGATTTGAAAATCCCAACAAATGAGGATTTTCATTGATCCAAATCCTCAAGAATTTACAATTGCCAAACATGGATCTACCCGAACTTTATGGAAATAAAAAATCTTTAATTTCCCTAAAGATTTGGTGGCCAAACATGACCTAAGTTTTTTAGTAAGTTTTTAATTAGAGGAGTTTTCTGACGATTTTTCCCTTAATATCTTTAAAATACCCAAATTAACCTTCATTTAAAGCCATGACATGGTTTCGGCAGCCACTAGCCAATCATTGTGGGAACATTGGTTGTCCTTGATCACCGTGAGGACGCCGGTAAAGGAAATGGAGAGAATATAGAGGAAGTGAAGGAAAGTTTTATTTCAATGAAAGGTAATTTTGGTATTTAAAAATCTTTGGAAAAAAGTTACAGGAAAATAACTTTAAATGGACGAATGTTCTTAATTGAAAACTTCCTGTCAAACTGAGGGACTGATTTAAAAGCTTTTGAAACTTGTGTCCTTTTTTGAAATAAGGAAGAAACTTAAGGCCTTTTTTGGAGATTTCCCTTTTTTTAAGTGTCCTAAAAATTTAGGGGAAATTTTAAATAAGGCCTTAAGTTTTTGCCTTATTTTAGAAAATGATACAAGTTTTAAAACTTTTCAAATTAGTCCCTCAGTTTTCTAGTAAGTTTCCAATTAAAGACATCTTGCCATTGAAAGGTATTTTTTGGTGACCTTTTCCATTAATTTTTTAAAAATTTCCAAATTACCTTTCATTTAAAACCATGACTAGGGATGTAAATGTGTCTCGATCTTCCGATTATTTGAATGTTCTGACCCATTAAAAACTGGGCCCGGGTCCTTATTTAGGTCCCAATGAGTAAATGGGTCTTGTTCTAGATCATTTTTTTGGACGCGGGACCTAAACGGCTCCAGTTCCGGATTCTCATTGGTTCGAACCCGTGGAGCCGGGACCCGACCCAAAAGATAATATAAATACTTTATATTTTTCGATAACCCCTCCAATCCACCATTCGTTAGGTAAGGGTTAATTCCCAAACTTACCACTTCTTCTCCTAGAGTTTAGAGAAGACCGTTGCAGCCCCATCTCGTTTGAATACTCTTTCCTCTCCTTCTTTTGGTTTCATTTTCTAGGGTTTAAGTTTTAGTAAGGGTGTTCTCCTTTTAGGATACTAAGCTCTAAAAATAGTAGCATGTCTTTATGGAAATGGGATTTTTATCTTAATTTTGAAAGAGTTTGTTTTTTCCCTATTTTCAAGAAAGAGGAGGGAAGTAAGTTTTGTAGTCTTGAAGCTTTTAGTACTAGTTTTGATGGTTTTCTAAATAGAAATTCTAGCATAAGCATTTCAAAATCCATTTCTCATATGAGTTTAGCTAGAGGGTATTTTTTTATTGGTTTTTAATTTCTTTATACTGTTCTAGTAAAACCCAAAATGGGTTTTTGTATTCAAGGCTCCCAAAATCAGAAGTGTCTATTTTTGTATTCAAGGCTCCCAAAATAGGCTATGTTTATTTTGCTATTCAGCATAATTTGCTATTAAGCTGGACAATGGGTTTGTTCCTAGTGTCTTTGCAGTTGTATTTCTTCAGACAATACCCGGAACTAGACCCAGACGCGATGTACATACGATTTCGGTTCTAGAGCCAGTTTCCCAGTTCCGAACCGGGTCCGGGTCCACCTCCTCAAGAACGGTTCAGGGTCGGGTTCCACCTTCTCAATAACGATTCCGGGTCCACCATGGATCGGCACTAGAACCGACCCATTTACAACCCTAATCATGACATCGTTAACACCAAAAATGTCACTTTGCCTCATCAACATCAAGAAAGATACATGAAGCCGCAGCCTACTACAAACAAGCAATGCTACTTCAAAAATCAAATCTTGTCAGAATCAAATAAAAACTCCAAGATCCTTCAAGACAGCCATGAGAGTAGTACACATGAAGTTTCAGGCCATATGAAAATCATTTAGCCTAACTTCACTCCTTCAACAGCTAAACAGGAGCTCTCGGCGGTGACAGTGTTGAAAACATCAAATCTTCGATCAGAGCTTGTGGATGGTCTCAAAATACATCCAAAAGGCTCCACGTCATGTTCCAAGTCAAACCAACAACGTTTGACCCTACATCAACCCTCGAACAGTAGAATCAAGCCTCTCGGTAGTGAGAACCACCGAGGCCATTACTCATCAGACAGAGCACATGGCTGGCTTCAAAATGCTTACAAAGGGCTGCACGTCAAGTTTCATGTCATTTCGATAACATTTGACCAGACTTGACTCTCAGAAGCCAAATCAGGTATTTCGGTGGTGAAGCTCCTCGGGCCATGGTTTCCAAATCAGAGTTTATGGATCATCTTAAAACGACTCCAATAGGCTCTATGTCAAATCTCAAGTCAATCGGACATTGGTTGACCGCACATCAAAGTGCGACATCTTCCTCACGATGAAACAAGCCTACTGGCGACATGACCCCACACGGCTTCAAAACTAAAAAAAAAGCCTATGGTTGGTCTTATTTACTGCTCAGCATCCTTCACCTCAAATTTCAGGTCATTCCGACATCGTTTGACCCAGTTTCGGCTTCTGACAACAAATCGGCAGCTCTGTGCGACAAAGTCTTCGGCTTTTCCGGGAAATTGGGAACTTTACACCCAATACACAAGGATTGTCGTCAAGTTTTCTATAGGAAAATCAGGCCAATAAATTTTCAAAAATGTCAGGAAAAATACCAAAGAAAAAAGAATCGGAAAAGACAGAACGAAACGGCCGAAAATTGGCGACCAAAAGGGTCCAAATCCCATGGTCGCTAGCGACCTTGGCCCATGGTCCCCGGCGACCCTGGAAATCTGGGTCGCCGGATTTCCGCCGAAAGGGCATTTTTCGACCCCTTTTCGTGTTTTGAGATTTTCGGTCGCTTTGGTTTTCCAAAATTCTGACTTTTGAGGCACCAAATCCATCGATCTTCGTCAACATCATGGGTCCGTTTCTGAGAGTATCAAATCATCATTGATCGTCAATCGGTAAACCATGAAAGTGCACTTCTGTCCGCTCGATCGAGAAATCGACAAGACAGGTGGCACCGGCCCGCCGTTAGCAATCAATGTTTGAAGTTACATGGTCATCCGATGTCGATCAGCATAAAGATCCATCGATGATCATCGTAAGAAGAACTCCAAAAGACGTGGCATGATCGCTACTCTTCGAGTGACTTGGCGATCACTTAATGCTGTAATTGACCTGTTTATGGCAACTTATTGCGGTCATTAACTCATTATTTTGGACGGCCCAATTAGAAGCAATGAAAAAGGAGTTACAAGTCCAAGCAATCATGGCATTAAAACCATGAAACTCCTCCCATCATGGAGATTAAAAGCGATTAAAGGCTCTTAATTCTCCACTGGCCAATCAGAAGCCAAGGAAAAGGAGTTACAAAATAAATGAATTAAAACTGATAACTCCTCCCATTATGTGGCTTTATTACATTTAAAGCTCATAAACTCTCCTAAATGACTACCAAACGCCTATAAAAAGGGAGTCATTCCAAGAAATCCAGATCATCATCAGAAAAAGCACAGAAAATCCGGAAATCTAGACAGATAGAATCAAGAAAAAAGAGAGAAAACTCTGTTAAAGTTCTGCACTGACCATCGCTACAAGGTGACAAAAGTCCCTTGGGGGCACTACCCCCCAAGGTCCTTGTCTTTTCCTTCTGCTTCCAATGGCTCAGACATGGCTTTTCAGCCCGTCTACTTAGCTTTTTATTGGACATAGGACCTCCTCTTGGTCTTTGTCCTCTAAAAATATGAGGTTTAGGTCGAACCAATCAAATCAAGAGCATCCTCTGTTCTTATCTGCATGGATAATGGCGAAGTCCACATACGACTTGCGACTATCAATCTAAACGAGTCCCCTACAATCTCCTGAGAAGTTAGATCCTCCTTTTCTTGCTTTTCATTGTAGTTTGTATTTTTCTAAAGAGATAAAAAATTACAACTTTTGTCTTTCACTGTTGATAAGAATTGTAAATCGCCTATAAATGCCAAAAATCGCCTTTTATGACAAACATCTCTTTTAACGGCAAAACAAATGAAATCGCCTCTTACGGCATTTCAAAACCATGTCTCTTTTCTTAAATATACGTGCAATGAAAACTCGAAAGAAGTTGATTTCCCTTTCTACTTGTGAAGGTCGATCTTTGGATCATCATTTGCAATTCTAAGTAGAGTAGAAAATCTGACACACCCACCCATACAGAAAATGTTGATGCTCGCTTTGCCCTCCCGGGCGCGAAAGGGTTGTACCCCACGGACTCTCACGTCCGCCAACCTCAGTAAGTGTAAAGCGGCAGAAGTGCGGTCTATCAAGCTGGCACACCCGGTGGGACTCGTTCATTTGAGAACATGATGCTTAGAAATGGAATATTTGTATATCATATCTTTTGCTCTATGCTTATGCTTTCATTTCTTGATTCCTTAGCTCCTTTCTAGGTGGTGGCCTATGTTGGATTTTGCATCTAAATAAAATGAGAGGGGTTTTTTTTTTTTGGAAATCTCTAATTCTATCTTTGAATTTATTTCCACTCTTTCTCTTTAAAAAAAATTAGATTTCTCAGTTTGGACTCAAAATTGAGAAACTTTGATCCTTTCCATTTCGTTCATGCACTTGCAGAAATGTTGAGCCGGTTCGAATTGTGGAATGGGCCATCGTTTCTCTTCGATGAGTTCATTAGTGATTTTAAAAAAAATCAGATTTCTCAGTTTGGATTTAAAATTGAGAAACTTTGATCCTTTCCATTTCGTTCATGTGCTTGCAGAAATGTTGAGCCGGTTCGAATTGTGGAATGGGCCATCTTTCTCTTCGAAGAGTTCATTAGGGATCTTAAAAAAAAAAATTAGATTTCTCAGTTTGGATTCAAAATTGAGAAACTTTGATCCTCTCCAATTCGTTCATGCGCTTGCAGAAATGTTGAGCCGGTTCGAATCGTGGAATGGGCCATCGTTTCTCTTCGATGTGCTCATTAGGGATCCTAAAAAAAACATAAAAAAAAACATAAAAAATTTCCCAATTTTGATTCAAAAATAAGAAACTTTGATCATTTCCATTTCGTTCATGCGCTTGCAGAAATCTTAAGCCGGTTTGAATTGTGGAATGGGCCATCGTTTCTCTTCGATGAGTTCATTAGGGTTCTTGAAAAAAAAATCAGATTTCTCAGTTTGGATTCAAAATTGAGAAACTTTGATCTTTTCCATTTCGTTCATGCGCTTGCAGAAATGTTGAGCCGGTTCGAATCGTGGAATGGGCCATCGGTTCTCTTCGATGAGTTCATTAAAGATCTTAAAAAAATTAAAAAAAATTAAGATTTCTCAGTTTGGATTCAAAATTGAGAAACTTTGATCCTTTCCATTTCATTCATGAGCTTGCAGAAATGTTGAGCCGGTTCAAATTGTGGAATGAGCCATCGGTTCTCTTCAATGAGTTCCTTAAAGATCTTAAAAAAAATAAGATTTCTCAGTTTAGATTCAAAATTGAGAAACTTTGATCCTTTCCATTTCGTTCATGCGCTTGCAGAAATGTTGAGTCGGTTCGAACTGTGGAATGGGCCATCGTTTCTCTTCGATGATTTCATTAGGGATCTTAAAAAAAAAATCAGATTTTCAATTTGGATTCAAAATTGAGAAACTTTGATCATTTCCATTTTGTTCATGCGCTTACAGAAATGTTGAGCCGGTTCGAATCGTGGAATGGGCCATCGTTTCTCTTCGATGAGTTCATTAGAGATCTTAAAAAAGAAAAAGAGGTGAAGAACACTAAGGTTGCACCAATTGCATTCTTTGACCACAATTGATTCAAGAAAAGCCTTGTCTAGAGTGTGGAGACAACTTGACTGTTCTAGGCAAGGGTCCTCCAAACGAGTTCATTAAGTAATCATACCCTTACCTGGAGGCAATTCTATTAATTGAGGTTTCATAAGACCGGATTAGGAGGCCTATGTGCACTCTTCCGTCTTTAGATCTTCTTTCAAACAAAAAATCTTCAAAAAAAAAAAAAAAACTTCCGTCTTCTTCGGGTTTGAATTTGAGAAATTTTGGTCTCTTCCCTTCTAGGCACCGGTGCTCGCAGAAATGTTGAGCCTGTGTTCGGATTGGAATGCCATTTGCCCTCTTAGACAAATCCGATCTTGACCTTTCAAAAAAAACTCTCGTCACTTTTGGATTCAGATTAGAAAAATTGTGGTTCATTCCCTTCTAGGTACCGGTGCTCACAGAAATGTTGAGCCTGTATTCGAATTGGAATACCATTTGCTCTTTTTGACGAATCTAATCTTGACCTTTCAAAAAAGAGAATCACATCTCATGTCCATCACATGGATGTGATTTCCAACATTTGTGCCTAGTAATACTAGTACGCCCTTTCAGGGTCTACTGTATTCGCAACCGGCACATTTGTTGTTAGTTTATGTGATCTCAATTTAGTAGATGATGTAATAAATTGATTTATTTCTTTATTTATCAATCTAATTATGCTTTCCTTTCATGAGATGAATGGTATTTTATTACTTGTTTGCATTGTACATAACCAATACAAATGATATAGTGGTTCATGAGATGAATCGGAGTCCAGTAGTATACTAGATGTAATACATGTGTATGGATGAGATCCACATACATGAGATATGTATAACAAATCTTATACTTAAATATCTTCACAACCAGTGATGAGATTGGACATCTCATTTGACAAGGTTTCAACACTTTAATTACTATAAGATAGTGTGCTTTGTCTCGATCATCAGAATGTAAGATTCTGGATCATAGTGCTGGTACATTGGATGTATTGAAGGACCATGAGAAGCACCTTATGAATACTGTTTTTACTTTAAGGTCTGCTCTCATAATTGTCTAGCAATAGGCTCTCAATCCTGAGACATTAATGAACTCAAGTTTCTGTCTATTCATTTGCTTTGAATCACCAATGAGTGAGGCCAATTGTAGGTCAACACCTCGGTGGTTTGGGAACATGGTAGTAGAGTTATGAGAACATTCAATGGTCAAGATGGAATCTATCATCATTATCCCCTTGTGCCAATTAATGGAATTAACTGTGGGCCTAGATTGCACATGAGATGTGGGATCGCGTGTTCTAGTTGAAGCTAGCTTTCTATGGAATCCCTAGTGGTCCCCACACTAGCCCTATTATTAGAAAGATACTAATTTTAGTTGAACTCTAAAAGGAAAGAAATTAGAAAGTTACTATTTCTATTTGAAGTAAGACTTCTAATAGTGGTAATAGTAAGTTACTAATTATTAATGGAAGTAGGACTTCTCTTTTAATTAGAAAGGAGAAAGTTACTAATTATTTTGAAAGTGAGACTTCTAATAATTATTAGTAAGTGTGAGAGGCTTTGTGCTATAAATAAGGGAGCAACCCCTTGGATGTCCCATGCAATTAGTGTGCACGCCCATCCCTCTCTTGTGCAAGCTGTTGCACATCCCTCTCTCCTCTTCTAGTGCCCTTCTAGTTCTTCTTAGAGGTTCTAGTTAGTTTCTCTTGGAGATCCCACTCATCTTCTTAAGAAAAGAAATCTAATACGGGACGTAGCATGGTAGACAACTGGGTCTTGGAGATTCCTAATTGATTAGTGAAAGAGTTCATCATCAAAGAAATGTTCAACTTCTCCACTAGAGCACAACCGAGCTGCCAAGGTATAATCTATTTCCTTGTATGTTGTGAATTATTTATGGTTGCATGTTGATGTTTATATACTGATTTTGATTATGAGTTTGAGGATTGGATCCTGGATTGGGTTTGTAGCCTTATGGATAATTGATCTTTGCATCGAGTAGGTCAAAAATTTTGAAACCTATCCACGAGGCCCACCTATTTCCAACAATTGGTATCAGAGCCATACCTCATTTCTAATCTATTTAGATCAGTTGTCTAGATCTAATCTTTGCATGAGATGTGAAGAGGATAGACCTAGGGCTTTGTAAGGATCAGATTTGATGTTTGTATGCATATTGTATCTTATATGAACGCAATAGAAGGGACAAGGTTCAAACTAGAAAAGTTTGTCTACAGGTTTTCCGTGCCGGGTTGCTCAAGCGAACTTATATCCACTCGAGCGAACCAGGCTGGAATGGGTCTGCTCGAGCGAAGTGACTGCAGAAAGTTTCTGTTTTGGCTGTCCGAGTTTTTCATCATGTGATGATGAATGGAATCTTCCTAAACCTAGTCCCTATTATGTTCATGATACTAACTTTGCTGGTTTTTGTCCTCTCCATATGGCCCACAACTTTTTTGCTTTCTTTTATGGTTGTTTTGGTTTATTTTAAGGCTAAGTGTAAAGGGCACCATGGTTTCTCATGAAAGGGCAAGGCATAGTGAATTTCCCTATAGCCCTTTTATTTCCATGTTTAGATTACCATGTAAGTCTCATCGTAGGGACATAAGAATTTATATAATTTTCTAAATTTGTAAATTCTGGCGATGTCCGAGATGAAGAAGGAAAGTTAAGTTGGAATCCTAATCAAAGAGTTTGAAGATTAGCAAAGTGTTTTGGAGTTGCCCAAAGAGTTTGAGAAATTCCAAAGTCTTGGAAAGTTTAGAAGTCCAAGAAGTCTATTCAGCGTGGGCCATGTGGAGGATAGGACTAGTTTCTACTTTTAACATTTTCTATTTATGGATGAATGCTTTTATGAAATATTTCTAAATCTGATCCAAGTATAGCAAGTTACCAATTTTGATCAAATCAAATTAATTTTTGGAAAGAGTTCTAATTAGTGTTGATGACCCATGAGATGGACACATTGGTAACACTAATTTTAGCAAGTGAACTTTTTCTTAAATATAACTTGACTTGGAATCAATCATTAGTCATATCATAAGATGATTTCATGCTTATATATATGTGGTCCTAATACCTTAAAAAGGAAATCCTCAATTCTAAAATATTAAGTGGGAGTGGGGCATTTAAATTGAGAAATTCCCATGGTTTTCCACCATAGGTCCATTGTAAGGAAAGTATTAGCATCGCGCCATCAAGGGTATGGCCATTCCCCACGAAGGGTTTTCATTTGTCCGGTTACTAGATATGGATCTGCTTTGGATAGTATTGGTCAAAAGTGGTGGGGGCCCACTCCTAAAGGAGGAGCTGCCCAGAACGGTTGTCACACATTCTAGTTGGTGGGTCACACTTAACAAAAATAGTGATGTAGTATCTCCAAGGATTTGCCTCATGCATTTTAGAAACCAAAGCTAATCGGGAGTCATACATTATTTGGTATGAGATACCTAGATAATAATGAATAATGGGGATAATAGATTAGTCATAATCCTAATTTTGACCAACTTTGATCTGCACCAATCTAAGTGACATACGCACTCCCCAAGGAGGCATGCCCAATGGGATTGAGATTTCGATGTATTCTAAATTTAGTGGTTATGAGGATTCCCATATGAATTTGGTAGAATACTAAACACTAAATGTCATTAATATTCTTTTATTAAATGTATGGTTATGTGCTATAGTTTTTTCATGCATGCATCCAAATACTTTCAATCCACTTGCGACCATCCTCAACCAGAATAAGTTGGTGGGATCCAACTACGTTGACTGGAAAAGGAACCTGGATATTGTCCTAATAGATTCAGGATATAAATATTTCCTTACCACACCTCCCTTTGAGGAGAGTCGGATGCACCACAGGACCAGAAAGACCTTTACGTTAAATGGACCAAAGACGATTGTGAGAACCCGACCCCAGATTTCCTGGTTTAGCGTGTTTTAATCATGGATTAGTTTTCTCAGTGGGTTTACCGGTTGTTTGATCGAATTTATGAGTTTGATTATATTTTCTTTGGTTTTGGGAAATTTTGGGAGCCAGTGAATCTAGACAGTGACCGTAGGGTCCTATTTATTTTGTGTGGTCATTGTAGAGATATTCTCTTTGATTTTAGAAAATTCCCATTTCAGCTTCGTTTGACTAATCTCGACATTCCCTACAACTTTTGTGTTCACTCCATGCCCATTCAAAACTCCAAAAATTAGTTTTTCTAGCCCTAGGGGCAAAATCAGTCTTTTTACACTAAATCTGGACCCAAATTTTGAGATCTCAGAACCTTGCCAAATATATACTTTTTGGAAACTAGATTTTATGAGAAACATTTCTCTCTTCTTTGTCGATCGCATTCGAGGCCCAGAAATCGATGTCTTAACACTTGAATCCATTATTTTGATCCGTTTGACCAAATAGTTGACTTTTTCTGTGGACCCCGAAAGTATGTCAAAATTAACCTTGTTGGAAAGATAATTTTATTTCGGACACTTTTCATGTTTTAAGTTTCTTGATCCGATGTCTAGAAGGCCTTCTAATCTCCATTGCAAGTTTTAAGTGTTTCTAAGTGTGGTGGGGCCCACACCCACCCATTATAAATAGTTTCACACCTCTCCCTTCTTCCCCAAAACCGTCCCAGCACTGTGTGTGAGAGGAGTTCAGCTCTTTTGGGGGTTTTTCCCCCATTTCTTCTCCTTCTTGCCTTTTCTTCATCTCAAATCACCTCAAAGCTTTGCCAAACCAAGAGAAGAGCTTCACAAATCTTCTTCATCTTCTCAAGAGCTACCCTTTGACACCATTTTTGAAGAAAATCAAGCTTTTCAGGATTTTCATTGAGCTAGCCTTGTCTATTTGAAGACCTTCCGTGCACGCAATCTCTTCCTTCTTCTAAAAATGTGTTTTCCTAGCCCATGAGACTCTCCATCCCCATTATTGAAAGCTTTCTCTTTGTATTTCTTGGTTTTGACATTTTAAGGCTTGTTTTTGGGGGTTTTTGCATAGGTTGGGATTTCTTGTCTTGGAGTGTGATTAGAGGTTGATTTGCTAGCTTTGGACCTAAGGCAAGTGGATGAAACGATTTATTTGATGCTAAACCATATTTATTTATATTCTTGAGTTTTCATTAATGGATGATTTACTTAAACCTTGTTTCAAGACTTGTCTCCTATCGATTTCAAATGCATCAATTAATGTATCTTTCTATCTCATTTTATTTCTTAGAAATGTACGTGTTTGTGTTAATTTGAATGGCTTATGTTGTAATGGATTCCACATGATTTGAATGGATGGAAAGGAGGTGTTGGGTGAATGCTTTGGAGATTCGAATGGTGGATTTGAAGTGTTGAGAATGGAAATTTTAAATGTAGAAATGGAGGAGTTTTCAACTCAATGTTGTGTAGGGATCTCACCCTTAAAAATGAGAAGGGTTTGAAGGAAGGGAGGACTGAAAACAGCTTCAGAAAATCAGTACTATAGCAGTTTCGGTCAGCATTTCGGCTAACCGAAATCTAACCGAAATATTTTCGGTTCGAATTTCAGAGAGCTGCAATTTTTGTTGAATTCTGATTATGGAGTTTCGGCTAACCGAAAGCTAACTGAAATGTTTTCGGTTCGAATTCCAGATAGCTACTTTCTCCCTATTCTGTACTCGGTCAGAATTTCGGTCAGCCGTAGGTCAGCCTTTCGGCTAGCCGACAGCCAACCGAAAAGCTGACCGAAACCATAGAATTTAATTGATTATTTTCAAAGAATTATGTAAGACTATAGTGAGGAAGAAGGACCATCATTCTAATCTCGTTAAAGGTCTTGTAACTTATCAATGTGCGTAAGGTCTCGGGTTGTCTCTAATTCTTATGGAGTACCAAATAAATATTAAATTGACAAACGAGACCCTATACACATTGATTTAAATCTTGGACCTTCAACACTTGGCTCGGAGATTTATAGAATCCATTTGTACTTGATTTTACCAGATTTCACTTGTACATTTTAAGTTTCATGCCTGGTAACTAGTCTTGCCCCAGATATGGTTTTTAGCATAATTGCTATCTTGTGACCTAATATGATATGTCTTATGTTGATGAGCATCTTGACCCGAATCTTATTTGTGCTCTTCAAATATCATATCTTATGATTTGGACTTGTCCTAAAAGTATTGGAAAATGTGTTTAGCTTTTGCTAACCCGTATGTGCTCGACCCGATATGAATGTGCATTTGTGCCTATGGGCACCCTGTTCCGTTATTATGCAGTTGTTTTGATTTCCCGCATTTGACCTATGAGTCGGCACCACTAAGCTTGGACAACGTTATCGGTTTGATCCACCGACTTGGAGATCATTCCCCTCCTGTTAGTCAGCTGCAGTTTGGAATCCACAGAGTTTTTACTCGGTTCGCTACCGTGGTCCTGCAGAGTATATATATGTATATTATAGTATTTTATCATTGTCCCTCCTCACCTTGTGTGACTGAGGACAATGATCCTGTAGGGTATTTTCTATCATCACTTTAGTGAGAGAGGATTTAGCTTTGTGTGGTTGCCATCTTGACAGTTCTCGATCCTTGATACCCTTACTGTTTTAAATATACATGCTTCATATATGCTTTAAATGAAATACCGATTTGTTAAATGTTAATTATTTGTACATGCTTTAAATGAATCCCCGATTTGTAAATGTTCATACTTTGTACATGTTTTAAATGAATTCTCGATTTGTCAAATATCCATGTTCTACACCCGTTTCAAATAAATACATGTTTTGCAGATATTCATATTTTATACATGCTTTAAAAGAATACATGATTTTATCAAATATTCATGTTTCATACATGCTTTAAATGAATACATGTCTTTTCAAATATTCATGTTTTATGCTCGTTTTATATGAACACAGGATTTTGTCAGATGTTCATGAATTTCTATACATTTTAATTATGTACAGCTTTTGATCAAATAGCGTGATTTATCATATGTTTTATTTTTCAACATATTGTTTATATCCTTTCACCCACCTGCCAGACCATCGTGTCTGACCCTCTACTTTAGTACTCAGGTTCAGATTTCTTGCCCGAGTTAAGTGCACGTTTTAGCTATGGAGCCATGAGCTTGCAGGTTGTTTTGTTGGCTATGTTATGTAGACATTGAGCTTGACATCGGAGCTACGTCACATATGGGGTAGAGATTTTTAGCTTGTTTTTGTATGGCTTTTATTAGCCCGTTTATTGGGATTGTAATTAATGCATATTGTTGTTTGTAACTTGAATATATATGGGAATGTAACATCCAGTTACCGTCAGCTCTGTATTTTGTTATGATGGTTTGTTCCTGTCTGATATGTTCATTAATATGATAGCTACATCCTAGAGGTTGAGTGCGACACAGAATCCGATGGCCACGGACTTCGGGTCGCAACATCACGAAAGCTTCTGCAAAAATATTAAGGATGTATTGGAACGTAATATCCTCACACACACGGATCTTGGGATAAATATAATCATTACCTAACTCCCAATTTTCACGGCCCCTCGGGTTTGGGGTCGTGACAGACTGGTATCAGAGCGGGCAAGTTTCTAGGAAATAAAACACTCTATGAACCTTAAGACGTGTGGTGAGGAATCGTTAGCTTTCTCGTCTTGTTTTGACTAGATTATCGTTCTGTCGATTTCAGATTTTTTTTCGTTTTGTCGGATTTGGATTTATTTTTCTTCTAGTGGGGGAGACTCTCAGTCTCTTCCTTTTGTTCTTGCTTGGGAATTTGGGGGACCAAATTCTTTTCTAGTGGGGGAGGATTTAATGTCTCTGCACCCACATTCAGTGCCTTTTCCTTATTTTTGCGCCAGAGAGTCAGAGTTTTATAGTCTTAGCATGTGGTTCTCAAAGGATTTGGCAATGTTTTAGCTCTTTCAGCGTCACAGATATTAGCAGCAGAAGAAGAATTGTATAGTTATCAGTCAACAAGAGGCATAAGCAACACTTCAAGACTATTTACAGTTGATTGAGGACCGTCATGTGGCAAGCCAAGGCAGGTAAGTACAGATGTTTGGGTTGAACTTGAGCCGTTTGCCTAAGTCAGGAGACTCCAGGGACCAGACTAATGGTAGATTTTAAGAAGGTTGAGGTGACTTTCAGTTGATAGAGCTTCAAGTGGATGCCAAATGTTAGAAATTTCTCGCGCATTGATGAACTTGTGACAGAGAATGGTTCGAGGAGGTTCAGCAATTGCGACTATGGTGATGAAGTCAACTCAGCAAAGTGCGTCAGTGCGTGGTTAAAAGCATAGGAATTCAATTTTCGGTAGCAGTGGAGAGAGTTGTATGTAGAATTGATTGTTACCTAGTCACATGATAGAGTAGATTTTATGAATTTTACCGACTTGTAGGACACCAGTTTAGACAGAGTACATATACGAGATGAAGAATCATAACCTATGGACAAGGCCAGTTAGAAGATTTGGAGAAGAATGACGTATGTGAGTGACTTGAAGATGATGGACTTGGGATAGAGGCAGAAGATTGAACAAACAAGGCATTGAAGGACAATATGTGTCGGCAGAGACAGAGTTACAGTAATTTGGAATGAATCAGAACTTTCATTCTCTTGGACCGACATTGATGGACAAGAGTAGTAGATTCGAGATCGTGTAAGAACATTTGAAGGGTGTTAGAGGTTTGATGGAAGGATTCTTCAAATATTGATTGTATTAGAGGAGCAAGTTACCAAGTGAAGATTGGACAGTTTGAGATCTTCAACCAAAATTAGAGAGTTTGACTAGGGATAGTGCAGTTATACAGGAGCAGTGCACATCATCAATGTATAGAGACAATTTTCAGTTCGTAAAACTCCAAAGAGATTATCAGAGTTAGAGATTTCTAGAATTTAATGAGTTTCGTCAGAGAATTATTTTGGGATTTTCAACACGTGCAGCCATGTGGAAGAGTAGACCAAACATGATGTGTCATTTGCATGGATAGAAGCTTTTAAAGATGAATTTCAGCAGCTAATGAAGGAATTGACTGCAGAAAGGACCACTACTTGATCGCTTGATAACGAAGATTTCCACGAATTTGATCGACATGAGGAACTTTGGATTTCAATGCATAGATATACGGAGCAGGAAATTAGTTATTTTGGATTTTGGTTTGGGAAGGCAGATTGGCAGGACAGTTACAAGAGTATGTACAGAGCTTTAAATGTTGAAGAATGGTGAAGGTACAAGCATGTTGGTGTCAGAGACCGATTGTTGTACAGAGGATTAAGAGCATCGAGCAAAAAGAGTTAGAACTAGCAAGAGTTCACCTTGAAGATTGTATAGTGGATATGAGATCCTAGCTTTGACAGTTACGATGAAGCCGACAGAATTGTTCCAAGATTTTTCTTTACCAAGCTGGCTAGAAGTAAGAGACTTGGTTGAATTCAGAAGGAATCAGAGTTGGCAAATTTCTTGAGCAGTCAGATTGGCAGGGTAGTGACAGATTCGAGCCAGTGGAAGAACGTTTGACGATTGTTGATAGTTGATCGAAGAGTTCTACAACAAGGATGACCCAGTGAGTTCAGATGTTTTCAAGAGGACCATTTGGGAGTTTTGATTTGTAATTTTGTTTTCGAGGTGCGGGATTAATGTCCCCACTTGCTTTTGGATTTGTTTAGTTCATTGGAGGACCAAATGTTCTAAGTGGGGGAAGATGTCAGTACCCGACCCTAGATTTCCTGGTTTAGCATGTTTTAATCATGAATTAGTTTTCTCAGTGGGTTTACTGGATGTTTGATTGAATTTCTGAGTTTGATTATATTTTCTTTTTCTCAGTGGGTTTACTGGATGTTTGACTGAATTTCTGAGTTTGATTATATTTTCTTTGGTTTTGGGAAATTTTGGGAGCCAGTGAATCTAGACAGTGACCGTAGGGTCCTATTTGTTTTGTGTGGTCATTGTAGAGATATTCTCTTTGATTTCTAAAAATTCCCATTTCAGCTTCATTTGACTAATCTCGACATTCCCTACAACTTTTGTGTTCACTCCATGCCCATTCAAAACTCCAAAAATCAGTTTTTCTAGCCCTGGGTGCAAAATCAGTCTTTTTACACTAAATCTGGACCCAAATTTTGAGATCTCAGAACCTTGCCAAATATATACTTTTTAGAAACTAGATTTTATGAGAAACATTTCTCTCTTCTTTGTCGATCGCATTCGAGGCCCAGAAATCGATGTCTTAACACTTGAATCCATTATTTTGATCCATTTGACCAAACAGTTGACTTTTTCTGTGGACCCTGGAAGTATGTTAATATTAACCTTGTTGGAAAGATAATTTTATTTCGGACACTTTTCATGTTTTAAGTTTCTTGATCCGATGTCTAGAAGGCCTTCTAATCTCCATTGCAAGTTTTAAGTGTTTCTAAGTGTGGTGGGGCCCACACCCACCCATTATAAATAGTATCACTCATCTCCCTTCTTCCCCAAAACCGTCCCAGCACTGTGTGTGAGAGGAGTTCAGCTCCTTTGGGGGTTTTTCCCCCATTTCTTCTCCTTCTTCCTTTTTCTTCATCTCAAATCACCTCAAAGCTTTGCCAAACCAAGAGAAGAGCTTCACAAATCTTCTTCATCTTCTCAAGAGCTACCCTTTGACACCATTTTTGAAGAAAATCAAGCTTTTCAGGATTTCCATTGAGCTAGCTTTGTCTATTTGAAGACCTTCCATGCAAGCAATCTCTTCCTTCTTCTAAAAATGTGTTTTCCTAGCCCATGAGACTCTCCATCCCCATTATTGAAAGCTTTCTCTTTGTATTTCTTGGTTTTGACATTTTAGGGCTTTTTTTTGGGGGTTTTTGCATAGGTTGGGATTTCTTGGCTTGGAGTGTGATTAGAAGTTGATTTGCTAGCTTTGGACCTAAGGCAAGTGGATGAAACGATTTATTTGATGTTAAACCATATTTATTTATATTCTTGAGTTTTCATTAATGGATGATTTACTTAAACCTTGTTTCAAGACTTGTCTCCTATTGATTTCAAATGCATCAATTAATGTATCTTTCTATCTCATTTTATTTCTCAGAAATGTACATGTTTGTGTTAATTTGAATGGCTTATGTTGTAATGGATTCCACATGATTTGAATGGATGGAAAGGAGGTGTTGGGTGAATGCTTTGGAGATTCGAATGGTGGATTTGAAGTGTTGAGAATGGAAATTTTAAATGTAGAAATGGAGGAGTTTTCAACTCAATGTTGTGTAGGGATCTCACCCTTAAAAATGAGAAGGGTTTGAAGGAAGGGAGGACTGAAAACAGCTTTAGAAAATCAGTACTATAGCAGTTTCGGTCAGCATTTCGGCTAACCGAAATCTAACCGAAATATTTTCGGTTCGAATTCCAAAGAACTGCAATTTTTGTTGAATTCTGATTATAGAGTTTCGGCTAACCGAAAGGTAACTGAAATGTTTTCGGTTCGAATTCCAGATAGCTACTTTCTCCCCATTCTGTACTCGGTCAGAATTTCGGTCAGCCGTAGGTCAGCCTTTCGGCTAGCCGACAGCCAACCGAAAAGCTGACCGAAACCATAGAATTTAATTGATTATTTTCAAAGAATTATGTAAGACTATAGTGAGGAAGAAAGGACCATCATTCTAATCTCGTTAAAGGTCTTGTAACTTATCAATGTGCGTAAGGTCTCGGGTTGTCTCTAATTCTTATGGAGTACCAAATAAATATTAAATTGACAAACGAGACCCTATACACATTGATTTAAATATTGGACCTTCAACACTTGGCCCGGAGATTTACAGAATCCATTTGTACTTGATTTTACCAGATTTCACTTGTACATTTCAAGTTTCATGCCTGGTAACTAGTCTTGCCCCAGATATGGTTTTTAGCATAATTGCTATCTTGTGACCTAATATGATATGTCTTATGCTGATGAGCGTCTTGACCCGAATCTTATTTGTGCTCTTCAAACATCATATCTTATGATTTGGACTTGTCCTAGAAGTATTGGAAAATGTGTTTAGCTTTTGCTAACCCGTATGTGCTCGACCCGATATGAATGTGCATTTGTGCCTATGGGCACCCTGTTCCGTTGTTATGCAGTTGTTTTGATTTCCCGCATTTGACCTATGAGTCGGCACCACTAAGCTTGGACAACGTTATCGGTTTGATCCACCGACTTGGAGATCAATACCCTCCTGTTAGTCAGCTGCAGTCTGGAATCCGCTGAGTTTTTACCCGGTTCACTACCGTGGTCCTGCAGAGTATATATATGTATATTATAGTATTTTATCATTGTCCCTCCTCACCTTGTGTGACTGAGGACAATGATCCTGTAGGGTATTTGCTCTCATCACTTTAGTGAGAGGGGATTTAGCTTTGTGTGGTTGCCATCTTGACAGTTCCCGATCCTTGATACCCTTACTGTTTTAAATATACATGCTTCATGCATGCTTTAAATGAAATACCGATTTGTTAAATGTTAATTATTTGTATATGTTTTAAATGAATCCTCGATTTGTAAATGTTCATACTTTGTACATGTTTTAAATGAATTCTCGATTTGTCAAATATCCATGTTCTACACCCGTTTCAAATAAATACATGTTTTACTAGATATTCATGTTTTATACATGCTTTAAAAGAATATAGGATTTTTTTAAATATTCATGTTTCATACATGCTTTAAATGAATACATGTCTTGTCAAATATTCATGTTTTATACTCGTTTTATATGAACACAGGATTTTGTCAGATATTCATGAATTTCTATAAATTTTAATTATGTACAGCTTTTGATCAAATAGCGTGATTTATCATATGTTTTATTCTTCAATATATTGTTTATATCCTTTCACCTACCTGCCAGGCCGTCGTGTCTGACCCTCTACTTTAGTATTCAGGTTCAGATTTCTTGCCCGAGTTGAGTGCACGTTTTGGCTATGGAGCCATGAGCTTGCAGGTTGTTATGTCGGCTATGTCATGTAGACATTGAGCTTGACATCGGAGCTACGTCACATATAGGGTAGAGATTTTTAGATTGTTTTTGTATGGCTTTTATTAGCTCGTTTTTTGGGATTATAATTAATGCATATTGTTGTTTGTAACTTGAATATATATGGGAATGTAACATCCAGTTACCGTCAGCTCTGTATTTTGTTATGATGGTTTGTTCCAGTCTGATATGTTCATTAATATGATAGCTACATGCTAGAGGTTGAGTGCGACACGGAATCCGATGGCCACAGACTTCGGGTCGCAACATCACGAAAGCTTCCGCAAAAATATTCAGGATGTGTTGGAACGTAATATCCTCACACACGCGGATCTTGGTAGATATATAATCATTACCTAACTCCCAATTTTCACAGCCCCTTGGGTTTGGGGTCGTGACAACTATGAGATGGACAAATGTTATATACAGGCATCCATGTCTAGTGTTTTTTAACACCAACATCAATCTTTTAAGACTGCATACGATACTATATCAAACTTAAAGGAGATGCTTGTGGAACATGGCAAGCATGCTAGGTAGGCAACTATGAGGGTGCTTATAAGCTCCAAGATAGCTTACGGTACTCCAATACAGGACCACATGCTGAAAATGATGAACTCATTGAATGAGTTAGATATATTGGGTGCCGCGATTAATGCAGAATCGCAGATCGACATAATCCTTGAGTCGCTACCAGATTCATTCAACCATTTTAAGATCAATTATAATATGAACAAAATGAATATGGCTTTAGCTGAGTTGTCTAGCCAGCTGGTAGCAACTGAGGGGATTATTAAGAAAAAGCCAACTACCCTTATAACAGAAAAGTCATTTGCTAAGTCCAAGCTGAAAGGCAAAGGCCGGAAAGGCCAGAAGAAATTAGTTCACAAGGGTCCTAAATCGGAGAATAGTACTACTGGTGATGTGGCAAATGCTAAAGGTACAGGGGCAAAAGGAAAGTGTTTCCATTGTGATATGACAGGACATTGGAAGAGGAATTGTCCAGATTTTCTGTCTAAGAAAAAGACCTCAGGTATGATTGAGTCACTTATTTTTGAAGTTAGTTTTGCAACTGGTACTTCAGAATCCTGGTGTGTTGACTCCGGTGCAACTAATCACATCTGTAATACATTGCAGGGGTTTCGGGAAACAAGGAGGCTTAGTGCCGGAGAAATCATTTTTTCAACCTAGGATCTGATGCTAAGGCGGAAGCGATTTCAGTAGGAGTTATTAATTTATGTTTTCAGATAATAAATTGGTTTTGTCAAACATTCTATATGTACCGTCTTTAAGACGGAATTTAATTTCAGTTTCTAGTTTGGTGAATAAAAGTTATTCTATCACTTTTGGTACTGAAGTTGTCATAAAGAGGAACGGTACTTTTATATGTTATGGCAAGGTAACCAATCGACTTTATTTGTTAACTCCCACAATGTATGAGATATATGAAATTGAAATAAATAATAGACCATCATTAAAGAGGAAATCACCTTCATCTAATCCAACAAAACTTTGGCACCTGAGGTTAGGTCATATAAACCTAAATAGGATTGACGGGCTAGTAAAAGATGGTATCTTGCCTTCATTGGTGGTGGAGCCAATGCGTGTGTGCGAGTCCTGTCTGGAAGGCAAAATGACCAAAAGACCATTTTCATCTAGGGGCAAAAGGGCCAAAGAATTATTGAAATTAGTACATACTGATGTGTGTGGACCCATAAATGTAAGAGCGAGAGGAGGATACGAGTACTTCATCACTTTCATCGATGATTACTCAAGATATGGATACATATACCTTATGCACCGCAAGTCCGAGGCTTTTGAAAAGTTTAAAGAGTTACGAGCGGAAGTGGAAAAGCAATTAGGCAAAAGTATAAAGACTATTTGATCATATCGAGGAGGAGAATAACTCTTCGTTGAATTTATGGGATACCTATCAGAAAATGGGATTCTATCTCAGTTGTCTGCTCTGGTATGCCTCAACAGAACGGAGTAGCAGAAAGAAGGAACCAGACTCTTTTAGATATGATCATGTCCATGTTGAGTTTCTCAGGATTACCTATATTCTTTTGGGGACATGCCTTGGACACTGCTTTGTACATACTAAACCTCGTACCATCTAAGTCTGTACCTAAGACTCCCTGGGAGTTGTGGGCCTGGCGAAAGCCTAGTCTACAACATTAACATATTTGGGGTTGTCCGGCACACGTGCTGAAGGTTAAAACAGATGAGTTGGAATCGAAGTCGGAAGTATGCACTTTCATAAGATATCCCAAAGGAACTAAAAGTTGGTTATTCTATAATCCCAAAGAGCATAAAGTGCTTGTCAGCACCAATGCGGTTTTTCTGGAGGAAGATTATATGATTGATCAGAAATCTCTAAAAAATGTTATCTTGGAAGAAATTCAAGAGCGATCAATTCCAAATCCAAATATAACTGAACTTGAAGAGAATCCGCCCATACCTGACCCAATAGTTACCAGCCCCTTGACAGGTTCTCCTCTTTGGGAGAGTCTTATGAGGCAATCCCAGAAGAACTGGACCAAGATCCCTCTAACTATGATGAAGTGATTAATGATATAGATTCAGGACGTTGACAAGATGCTATGAAAGCTAAGATGGAGTCCATGTACTCCAATCAGGTCTGGACACTTATGGACTTGCCTGTCAATATTAAACCTATTGGGTGCAAGTGGGTCTACAAGAGAAAGAGAGGACCAGATGGAAGAGTTGAGACCTTTAAAGCCAGGCTTGTTGCGAAAGGATATACTCAGAAAGGATGTATCGATTATGAGGAAACCTTCTCGCCGGCAACCATGGTCAAGTCCATCCAGATACTCTTATCCATTGCAGCTCATCCTAATTACGAGATTTGGCAAATGGATGTCAAGACGGCCTTTCTCAACGACCATCTTGAGGAAGACATCTATATGATGCAACCAAATGTTTTTATAGCTAACAAACAAGAGCAAAGAGTTTGTAAATTGCAGAAGTCCATTTGTGGACTGAAGCAGGCATCCCGAAGCTAGAACATCCGTTTTGACCAGGCAATCAAATCTTTTGGTTTTTGTCAAAATCCGGATGAGTCATGTGTGTACATGAAAAGTGAAAGAGGAAGGGTAGTTTTTCTGGTATTGTATGTCGACGACATCCTTCTCCTAGGGAGTGACATAGGATTGTTGTCAACGTAAAAGTTTGGTTGGCTAAGACTTTTGATATGAAGGACTTGGGAGAAGCTAGCTACATCCTAGGGATCAAACTCCATCGAGACCGAAAAATAGGATGATAGGTTTATCCCAAGCTGCATACATAGATAAGGTACTGGTACAATTTGCTATGCAAGATTCCAAGAAGGGTATCACACCTTTCAAGCATGGAATGAACTTTTCCAAGGATCAATGTCCCAAGACACCTGTGGAAAAGGAACAGATGAGAGCGATACCAAACGCTTCGGCTGTTGGTAGCCTCATGTATGCTATGCTATGTACTAGACCAGATATCTGTCACGCAGTGGGCCTAGTAGCAGATATTAATCTAACCCAAGTCCTGACCATTGGACTGCTGTAAAATGCGTTCTCAAATACTTGAGAAGGACTAGAGATTACATGTTGATTTACGGCAGTGATGAGTTGACTCTAGTCGGTTACACAGACTCTGACTTCATGTCATATAAGGATTCCAGGAAATCAACTTTATGATTGGCGGCGGAGCTATCTGCTGGAGGAGTATAAAACAGGAATGTACCGCTGATTTCACCTCGGAGGCTGAATATGTAGCGGCTTGTGAAGTAGCTAAGGAAGTAGTATGGCTCAAAAGATTCCTTCTGGAACTTGGAGTGGTACCTTTGGTGCAACAGCCGCGCACAGTTTACTGTGACAGCAGCGGGGTAATCGCACGGTCTAAGGAACCCGGGAACCATAAGAGCCAAAAGCATGTACAGAGGAAGTATCACTTGGTCAGAGAGATTGTGCAGAGAGGTGTTATTATAATCACCAAGATAGCCTCTACGGACAATCTAGCAGATCCCTTTACTAAGCCTTTAACTACCAAAGTCTTTGAGCAACATGTAGACGAGATGGGCATGAGATGCAACCCTAATTGGCATTGAGCCCTAGTGGGAGATTGTTAGTTTATGTGGTCTCAATCAAGTAGATGATGTAATAAATTGATTTATTTCTTTATTTGTCAATCTAATTGTGCTTTCCTTTCATGAGATGAATGGTGTTTTATTACTTGTTTACACATAACCAATACAAATGACATAATGGTTCATAAGATGAATCAGAGTCCATAAGTATACTAGATGTAATACATGTGTATAGATGAGATCCACATACATGAGATATGTATAACAAATCTTATACTTAAATATCTTCACAACTAGTGATGAGATTGGACATCTCATCTGACAAGGTTGCAACACTTTGATTACTATGAGATAGTGTGATTTGTCTCGATCATCAGAATGTAAGATTCTGAATCATAGTGCTGATACATTGGATGTATTGAAGGACCATGAGAAGCACCTTATGAATACTGTCTTTACTTTAAGGTCTGCTCTCATAATTCCCTAGCAATAGACTCTCAATCCCGAGACATTAATGAACTCAAGTTTCTATCTATCCATTTACTTTGATTCACAAATAAGTGAGCTCAATTGTAGCTCAACACCTCAGTGGTTTGGGTACATGGTGGTAGAGTTGTGGGAACATTCAATGGTCAAGATGGAATCTATCATAGTTATCCACTTGTGCCAATTAATGGGTTTATCATTGGTTAGTGCGCACTCATTCCGATTAAGAGTTAATTGGATAGGTACTGTAGGTGCAGAAAATAATGACCCACAATAACTGGGGAGCCTTAGAGGACTTATCCAAGGAGGTGATGACTGGGTACCGTCCGAAAGCCTGAAAGAGAAGAACACACGGTCAGAGGACCCTGGCCTGGGCGGCGCATGGCTCTCCGATGCCAAAGTCAGTGAATGAACTGGAACAATGGAAGGAGAGGAAGAAGAGAGGCAGAGTAACAGCTCTGTGTGTTGAATTATGCGTACCTTGCATGTGGTATGAAGCTCTATTTATAGAGGCTGGGGTCGTATCCTTGGAGAATATCTTGGCGTGGGTCCCATGATTCGACTGGGGAGTCATGATCAGCCCACCAAGTAATAAATGCGGTCCAATCCAGCCTACTCTGCATTTAATGCCAGTCGGATCAGCCCACATCGCATTAAATGCGCGTCTTGTTGGACCAGATTGTGTTGGGCGCCTGTGACAGTTGGGGTACCATCGGATCCGCCCTCGGGCCTTGCCCTGATGTGGCCTCAGCCGCTGGATGCCGCCCTGTTAGGGATCTGGCGAAGATTGTGGACGGCTGGATGTCGCATCTGTCTCACTAGCTCGCGCCCCTATTCCTCCACATGCCTGATGACGTAGGGGATGAGGGGTGCGAGTGGAGGTTCTTTCTTACTTCGGCTTTCGTCCCGGCTTCTTCAGCCGAGGTGGAGCTCTCAGCCGGGATGGGCACATGGGATGGCCGAGCTCGGCGCTAACGGCCTGGAGCTGTTTGATTTCGGCTGAGGCCTCTATCCCGGTAGCCGAGGTGAGTTTGGTGCCACGTGGATGGCATGCGGACGGCACGTGAGGACGCTTAGTCTCATCTAATGGCCGTGATTAGCGGAATACCGGGGTTCTGGAAATCTCTCCACACAATTGCCCCCTAGCTTCTGACCTTGCGGAGATCGTCAGTGCCGTGAGGTCGGGAGCTATGTGACGGGGTTTACCTGGCGGAGAGAGTCCCTCTCGGCCCTGATTCGTGGTCGCTTTGGATGATCGAGGCAACAACTGGCGTCCCTCATTCAATGCTGAAGACAGGTTGACGGCTCTGCGTGTCGTCCTCTGGTTAGTCGTCTGTCTTCTCGAGATCGTACGCGCTGTTCCGTCAGGGACGTAATCAATTTTCGAAATGATTCGCGCGGAGCCCTAGGAGGCGCCCCTCGGCGCGCCCAACTAGGGCTTCTGGAAAGGGGACCTTTTGGCGATATATATAGGGCAATCGAGGTTCGTTTTCTTCTCCGTCGCCAATCTGAATGAAAGGAGAATAAGCTACTGCGAGGGAACCTCGTCTGAGAAGTGGTGTGCTGCTGAGGCCGAGTCTCTTTGCTGCTCAACGTCTTCGTTCTGCTCCCGTAAGTTCCTTCTGCCCTGCCTCTTCTCCTGTGGGTTTCTCTGTCTTTGGATTGGGGTAGAAATGGGAATCTATAGCCACTGGTTAGAGGGCGAGGCAGCGATCGAGGGCTTTACGTCGGCTTTTAGGGTCCCTGCTGACGTCCAAGTTAGGGGTGAGGACCCTAACGGCATCAACCTTCACGACTTCTCGGGGGGTTGGATGCCGTTTCCTCTAGTGGCCGTGACGGAAGGCGGGGTCCGATTTCCCCTTCATCCCCTTCTCAGGAGATGTCTCAGCCAATGGCGCCTCTGCCCTTGCCAGCTGCTACCCAATGCTTTCAAGATTGTGATGGGCACGGCTAGGTTAAATGAGGTTTTGGGCATTAACCTCGGCGTCTTCGATATCGAGGACGTATATGATATATGCAAGTCCGGAGATGCTTATTATCTCCGAGCAAAGCCAGGTCGGGACGGCTTTGTCCGATACTTGGAGGACTCGAGCAAGTATGCCGGAGACGATCTTCTGTATGTCTCGGGAAACTGGGAGTTCGGGGTGGCCGACACCGATAGAGGCTACCAAGTCCCTCACCATTTCGGGACCATTCCAAGTAAATACCTTCTGTCTCTGTTTTTTATATAGTTTCTTTTTGTTCTGCCGCGCTAATGCTTCTGATCGTTACAGCTTTGAAGGAGAGAAAGCGGGCCGCCCGATACATCTGGAAGAGGAACGAGGCCTGGCTCCGCCTAGTAAAGCGGTACAGTGGTCATGACGGCAGGGCGGCCTGGTCGCTGCTAGGGTATCAGCAGAGGTACCGTGGGTATCTAAGGGGCACCGTAGAGCCGATCCAGGGTGAAGGTGCCGGTCCCGAAGTCAGGCAGGAACAGGCCAGTCCAGAGGCCGCTGAGGGGCCTTTGCGGGCGTCGTCTGACGTTAGGGCCACGTCCGGAGCTCTAGCTTCCACATCGGGGTCGAGACCTCTCCAGGTCCGAGGAAAGGAATCGAGTCAGATTGCCCGATCTCCCTCGCCAAGTTCCGAGATGAGGCACACCAGGCGTTTGTCCTTCGAGGACCTTAAGGCCTTGGCGCTCGGAGCGGAGGATTCCCGAGCCCCCCAAGAGCCTGTGAATCTGAATTTCCCTGAGCCTCCTCCGAGTGCTCGGGTAATTTCCCCTGCAGCTGCGGCGGAAGTTCCCGCATCCCCTAGCCCTATTGGTCTAGAGGTACGTTCGCCCCTGGTTGAGGTCGAGCAGGAGGAAGCTCGGCCGCTGAAGATGCTGAGGACAGATGCAGGCCCTAGCTCGGTTGCTGCCTCGTTGCCCCAGGGGCCGCCGTTATGGGAGCCGAGCTTTATGCTTGGGCCGGGGAGGCCGATGACGATGGAGGATCGCGTCCTTCACAGGATCGATCCCCCGGTCCTCGAGGCCCTGGGGCGAGCCTGCGCCCTTCCTCGGGACATGGAGCAGCTGGACAAGTACAGCGATCAGAAGCTGATTCTGTCGATGCTGCAGTCTAACTTCACGGTAAATCTTTCTACATTTCTTTTCGTCAATCCAGCGGTTTAGCATCTAACGCTCTTTGGATTTGGCGTGGACGCCCCGTTTCTTTGACAGGCGGCACAGAAGTCCATGGCCGTCGCTGACAGGATCTACAGACACAGCATGGACGTTGCCGAGCTGACCGTGGAGAAAAACGGCTTGCAAGAATCTCTGGACGTCGTTACCCAGAAATTAGCCAGGGTGGAGGGAGAATACGCGGCGAAGCTTGAGCAGGCGAGTGGAGAAGTCGAGGCGGAAAGAGTCAGAGTGGCCGAACTCGAGGTTTCCATCTCGAAGATGGAAGACGATTACGCGGCCCTGCTTCAAGCCGAATCCAAGAGGGCGGATGAAGCCGAGGCGAAACTCGAGTCGGAGTGCGATGCTGCGTTCGAGGACGCCAGAGCGCAGGTCACCGCCCACTACAAGGAAAGGGTCCTCGTCGTGAGGGATAAGGCCTGGGCGAAAGGATGGCGCGCCGGCCTGAAGGAGGCCGGGGCTTCTGAGGACCACCCTTCCTTCCGGGAGCCTCCCCCGTATCCACTCCCGACGACGGCCTCTGCTCCTCCAGCCAGCGAAGTTTCTGACGCTGCAGCCTGTGCGTCCGACCGGGCATGACCTCGGGACGTTCGCCTCTTTGCTTTATGCTTTTTGTAATTTCCTTCAATTGTATTCGCTGCGCAATGTAATGATCAAGATTTTGATGCAATTGAAAGTTTCTTCAATCACTCGTCCTTCCATTTCTGTCTTTTCCTTTTTTGAGCTCGGTACTTCTATGCTTGAGTTTGGTACGGCGCTTTCTGCAATGGGACGCTAGAATTGAGTGCCGAGCGGTCTTCTTGGGCGCTTGCGATGATACTCCGTATCTTGGGCGATCCTCTCTGGTATTCGCGCTGATACTCCGTATCTTGGGCGATCTTGAACAGCAGTAAGCATGGTGATATGACTATTGAGGGGAACGAGGGGATGGCTCCACGTGGTATCATCGGAACCGCTGGTTAGTATAATGGAAGTCTAGCACGCCACGCAAGGCGTGAGAGACCTCGCCTCATAATTCCCTTTGAAGATCGGGCCCCCCTTTCTTCCTATAAATAGGAGTGGTAAGCTCGCCATGGGAGGGACGAGAGAACTAGGATATTTGTATTTCATTCAAACAACCTGGCAGCCATGTTTGATAGATCTTTAGGGGCTTTTGACCCGGATGGAACTCCTGTGCCGGTGACGGCTTCCTCCGAGGGGGAAGGTCTGTCGCAGTCTGCGCGCTCTCTGAAGATGGTCCTCGTAGGCTACGCGCTCTCTGAACGCGGGTCTGCAGCCAGCCTTCCCTGGTGCAGCTGCATGGGAATCTTTGCAGCTATGGGTCGGCGGCGCCCCCCGCGCTCGGCGGCCTTGTTGTCATTCCACAAGGTTCTGAACGGAGGGTAGGACTGGAAACGCCCTAGGAGGGGGCTCTTGTTTGCAAACTTTGGTCTGACCAACCAAAGCGTATTGCAGAGCTCCTGGCACCGGACGCCTGGGGGTCCTGTTTCGTTCCAGAGGGCGGTTCTGAATCATGCCGCAGATCCTCCTTCTTGTGGGATGTCAAGACCTCGGGGCAGGATGCAACAAGCCTTTCCGCCGAAGGTCTCCGGTCGGTGGACGGTGTCGGCGAAGAGTGGTCTCGAAGCCTGCTTTCTTTTTGGGTCTTCAGAGGGCCACGAGCCTTCCTTCTGTGTATTTTGTTTCATGTTCGTAATCCATGTAATGAAGCAATTACAATGAATAAAAGGACGAGTTTTGTGTTCACTCAATCCGTGTACACTTGTCTTTTTGTATTTCAGTGCTCGCACTGCTCTTCTTTTGAAAGCCGACCTTGGCCGAAATGGGGAGCTTTGGCCGAAGCGAACTGCCTTGGGCCGAAGTGAGTTCGGCGTGATTCTCGGCTGTGTGAGTTTGAGTTCGGCGTGATCTCGAGGGTGTTCGAACCCAGAGTCTCGGAGATCTCGGCCGTGCGATCTTTAGGGGTGTATGAACCAAGAATTTAGGAAACGACTGAGCGTCGGAGCTCGGAGCCTTTTCCAGGGTCCAGGACCCGGAGCTTTAGGAAACGACCGAGTCTGGACTCGAGGCCTTTTCCAGGGTGGTAGACCCGGAGCTTTAGGAAACGACCGAGTGTATGAACTCGAGGCCTTTTCCAGGGCGGTAGACCCGGAGCTTTAGGAAACGACCGAGTGTATGAACTCGAGGCCTTTTCCAGGGCGGTAGACCCGGAGCTTTAGGAAACGACCGAGTGTATGAACTCGAGGCCTTTTCCAGGGCGGTAGACTCGGAGCTTTAGGAAACGACCGAGTGTATGAACTCGAGGCCTTTTCCAGGGCGGTAGACCCGGAGCTTTAGGAAACGACTGAGTGTATGAACTCGAGGCCTTTTCCAGGGCGATAGACCCGGAGCTGTCGAAGTCATGTAAGGAGAGACGACACAGATTGGTGACAGGGCAAAAGGTGCTTTCATTGATTCTGAGACTCGCTACATCTTTTAGAAATAGAATTTCTTCAGGTAGGATGCATTCCACGGTCTCGGCAGTGGCCTGCCCTCTAAGTCTTTGAGCTCGTAGGCTGATTTCCCCGCCAGTGAGACCACCCTGAACGGGCCGTGCCAGTTCGGGGCCAGCATCCCTTCGTTTGGTTCTTTGTCAGCTGGCAGGGGCTTCTTGAGAACCAGCTCTCCCAGGGAGAATCTCCTCGACATTTTGATTGTACGCCCTGGCTAACCGCTGCTGATAGTCGGTCAGACGCAGGGCTGCTACTTCTCGGCGCTTGTCTGCCAGCTCCAGCTCCATTGCCAGGTTCTTCTCATTTCGGCCTTGGTCGACCAGCTCTGTCCTCAGGGCGGGAAGGTCGATTTCTAAAGGAATGACCGCCTCCACCCCGTAGGCCAGAGGGAAAGGTGTTGCCGAGGTGGGAGACTGTTCGACCTCAGTTACTTCTGGCTCGTGCCCTGTGTCCCGCAGCGCCGTGCCGGGCTGGGTTGGAGCTGAATTGGGCGAGACGAACTCAACGATGAAGTCTGCCAGGATTTGGGCTTTGATCGCAGTTCGGGAACGGTACTGTATATCATACTGCCCCAGTTCAACTGCCCACTTTGATATTCGCCCTGAAAAGTCAGCCTTATTGAATATTGAACGGAGTGGATGCTCCGTGATTACCACAATGGTGTGGGATTGGAAATAACGGGAGAGCTTGCGGGAGGCACTGACGAGAGCCAACGCAAGCTTCTCCAATAGAAGGTACCTGGTCTCGACATCGAGCAGGGTCTCGCTCGTAAAATAAATCGGTTTTTGAACTTCCTCGTCCTCCCTGATGAGGACTGAGCTCACTGCGTGATCCGAGACCGCAAGATATAAATACAAAACCTCCCCCGGAGTTGGGGTGGAGAGTAAGGGTGGTGACATCAAATAGGTTTTGAGCGCGGCCAATGCCCGGTCGCACTCAGGGGTCCACTGGAGTTTTAAATTTTTCTTTAGAAGCTGAAAGAAAGGCCTGCACTTATCTGATGACCGGCCGATAAAGCGATTGAGTGTTGCAGCCATTCCCGTGAGCTTCTGGACTTCTTTTATGGTAGAGGGGCTCTGAATGCCCTAGATCGCGGTGGTCTGGTCTGGATTAGCCTCTATCCCCCTTCGTGTTACCAAGCTGCCGAGGAACTTGCCAGAGGCTACGTCGAAGGCGCACATGGAAGCATTTAGCTTGAGCTTGTATGCGCGAAGGATGTCGAAGACTTGGCCGAGATCCGCCAGGTGGTCGCTGGAGTGCACTGATTTGACGACCGTGTCATCGATGTACACCTCTACCGTTAGGCCGAGCTGAGCCTGGAACATCTCCGTCACGAGGCGCTGATAGGTTGCCCCCGCATTCTTTAGCCCGAAGGGCATCTCCTTGTAGCAGTTAGTGCCGCGGGGATTTATGAATGACGTTCTCCTCGTCAAGCTCGTGAAGTGGAACTCGGCGGTAGCCTCTGTAGGCATCGAGGAAGCTCATTCGGTCGTGGCCAGTGGTGGCGCCGATCAGTTGGTCAATCTTTGGAAGGGGGAAACTGTCTTTAGGGCAGGCCCTGTTCAAGTCCGTGAAGTCCACGCACACCCTCCATTTACCAGTTTTCTTCTTGACCACCACCGTGTTGGCCAGCCAAACCGGGTACTGGACTTCCCGGATGGCTCCTGCCTTCAGCAGGTTGTCGACCTCTTCGACGACCGCATCTGTCTGCTGCAGCCCTGTCCTCCGGGCCCTCTGTACTACTGGTTTGTGGTTGGGGTCCACGTTTAACTTGTGGCACATGACTTCTGGGTCAATCCCGGGCATTTCGCTTGGGCTCCAAGCAAAGACATCGACGTTCCGCATCAGGAACCTCGAGAGTTCGTCTCTCTCTTCGTCTGGCAACTGGGGTGCCGATCAGGAAGAACCTATCTGGGTCTGCCGAGTTTAGCCTGACCTCGGCCAGATCTTCGATGCTTTTCTTCTCGGGGTCTCGGCCGATTTCGTCTAGGCCTTTCTCGAATTCGGCGAGGTTGACACGCTCTGGCTCTCTCACTGCCGGGACCGCGGCCAGCATGCACTGCCTGGCCTGCTGCTGGTCTCCCTCCATTGTGACCACTTCCATCTTGCCCTCCTTGTTCTCGAGGACGAACTTCAGCTTCTGGTGGAGGGAAGAAGGGACTGCTTCCAACTTGTGGAGCCACGTTCTGCCCAAGATGACGTTGTAGGGAGAAGGGGCGTCCACGACCAGGAAGTCGGCCAACACAGAGGCTCCGCCGACCTGGGTCTCCAAGGTGATCCTACCCTTAGGATAGACTGGCATGGCTGACAACCCTAGTAGGGGTGCACGGACCTCCGTGAGGTCTGCTTCTGAGAGGTTCATCTTCTTGAAGCAGTCGTAGTAGAGGACCTCGGAAGAACTGCTGGAGTCGACGAGGATCCTCTTCACGGTGAAGTCCCTTAGCTTCATTGTGAGGAGCAGGGGGTCGTTGTGAGGGAGCTGGATTCCCTCTAGATCCTTATCACGAGATCGTGGGTCGGTCTCGGCGAGCTCTCTTGGATGCCAGTGCGAGCTCGGCTTTCATCACCTCCTTCCCATGCGACGCTCGCCTAGCCTCGGCGCGGGCCTGCGAGCCTCCATGAGACGAAGGAGAGGGGACTGAGGACGCCAGATGGATCACGTTAATGATCTTCTCGGAATCCTCACTGTCTGGCTCCCGAGCCGCGCTCTGGTGAACTCGACCCTCGCTGCCGCCGGCATCATCGGCCTTGACGAACTCTGGAATGTGGCCTTCGCTGGCTAGCTTCTCCAGGTACCACTTCAGAGAATTGCAGTCCTCGGTCTTGTGCCCTTTACCCTTGTGTTAGGAGCAGTAGAGCTTGCTTCGGCTGCCGATAGTGGGCTCATTCTTCAAGGGCGGAGGCCACTGGAAGAACGGCTTGGTCTTTATCTTGCTTAGGATACGGTACGTCGGCTCCTTGAAGACGACGTTGACGCTCTGACCGGCGCTGGTGGGAGGTCTGGGCCTCCAGGTGCCCCCAGATCGGGACGACGTAGGCTTCGCCGAACTGGCGGACCAGGCCTGCTTGGGCTCTTGCTTCTGAAAGGGCCCCCCGCCTCTCTGCCGAGGCTGGCTGCTCTTGTGCTCGGGCTCCGGCCTTTCGTCCTCTTCCCGGGCCTGGATTTCATCTTCCTCCCGGGCGACGAAGCGCTTTATCCGGGACATCAGCTCTGGCATGGACTCTGGGGGGTCTTCGACCAAGTCCTTCCGGAGGTCGTGGCCGGGGATCAGGGCATGTTGGAAGGCGTAGATCGCTATCTCTTCCCTAGTGCCCTCGATCTGGCTGTAAACCGCCCAGAATCGTCGGGCGAACTTGGCGAGGGTCTCGCCCTGCTTCATTCTCAGGGCGAGAAGGTCCCCTTCTTTCTTGGGGACGGTGCTGTAAGCTTGGAACTTCTTCAGAAAGGAGAGCTGGAGCTCCTTCCAGCTCGAAATCGACTCCTCTGGGAGGGCGCAAAACCACTTCAGAGGGAGGTCACCCAAACTGGAGGAGAAGATCTTGCAGTTAAGGTGACCCTCGTTTCCCCAGATGGACATCTTCTGGGAAAAAATGACGGAGGTGAGCGGATGGGTCGGACAGTCCGTCGTAGGGGACGAACCGCGGGACGGAGAACCTTTTGGGCAAGGGGGTGCGCTCGATGTCCCTCGTGAAGGGCGAGGCCCCTAGATCAGTGTGGCCACAGATCTGCTTCTAGTCCCGCACGTCCAGGTTGCGCTGAAGAGCCAACCTGACGCGCTTGTCAAATCGCTCTTGCTCGTCGTCCTTTTCCGAAGTCTGGGCTCTTGACTTTCGCTTGGAGTGGTTCGGGCTGTGATGACTATGGGCTCGGCCATCGCGGCTATGATGACTTCGGCTGTTGCTAGAGCCTTCGTCATGGATCTGGCTCCGCTTGTGGTCCAGATGGTTTCTGAGATCTTCGCGAGGAGGCTGGGCTGCCCTGCTGGGGGCGTCCTTCTTCTTTCCTTGAGGATCAGAGATTTGCCTCAACGAGGCAGTCTGCGCTGCTCTCAGCTGCTGCTGGAGCTCGCGGATCATCCGCTCTTGCTTCTGGAGGAGAGCATTTTGAGCTGCGACATCTCCTCCAGCGGCAGGAGGCTGAACTTGACGCGCTTCTTCCACGGCAGCGGCTTTATCTTTGCGAGGACGCTCATGCCGACGCTCGTCGTGTCGGGGTGGCGTAACTTCGTCTGCTGAGAACGAGGTCTCGAGCCTTCTTGGAGGGGGACCTCGATGAAAAGCTGCGAGCCTAAGCGGCCCTCACCTGCAGATGCGCCATACACCGTTCGGGAACGCCCTTGAGGAGGGACGTCCGTCGACGGTGGTGGCAGCTCGAGCGCTGCTCTCGAGGATTCTCCGCCTTTCCTTGCTTTCGGAGGCATGGCTTCTGAGAGATTGAGCTTGAGAAGGTTGGGAAGGTTGGGAAGGTTGGGATATTACTTTCCCACAGACGGCGCCAATTGTAGGTGCAGAAAATAATGACCCACAATAACTGGGGAGCCTTAGAGGACTTATCCAAGGAGGTGATGACTGGGTACCGTCTGAAAGCCTGAAAGAGAAGAACACAAGGTCAGAGGACCCTGGCCTGGGCGGCGCAAGGCTCTCCGATGCCAAAGTCAGTGAATGAATTGAAAAAATGGAAGGAGAGGAAGAAGAGAGGCAGAGTAACAGCTCTGTGTGTTGAATTATGCGTACCTTGCATGTGGTATGAAGCTCTATTTATAGAGGTTGGGGTCGTATCCTTGGAGAATATCTTGGCGTGGGTCCCATGATTCGACTGGGGAGTCATGATCAGCCCACCAAGTAATAAATGCGGTCCAATCCAGCCTACTCTGCATTTAATGCCAGTCGGATCAGCCCACATCGCATTAAATGCGCGTCTTGTTGGACCAGATTGTGTTGGGCGCCTGTGACGGTTGGGGTACCATCGGATCCGCCCTCGGGCCTTGCCCTGATGTGGCCTCAGCCGCTGGATGCCGCCCTGTTAGGGATCTGGCGAAGATTGTGGACAGCTGGATGTCGCATCTGTCTCACTAGCTCGCGCCCCTATTCCTCCACGTGCCTGATGACGTGGGGGATGAGGGGTGCGAGTGGAGGTTCTTTCTTACTTCGGCTTTCGTCCCGGCTTCTTCAGCCGAGGTGGAGCTCTCAGCCGGGATGGGCACATGGGATGGCCGAGCTCGGCGCTAACGGCCTGGAGCTGTTTGATTTCGGCTGAGGCCTCTATCCCGGTAGCCGAGGTGAGTTTGGTGCCACGTGGATGGCATGCGGACGGCACGTGAGGACGCTTAGTCTCATCTAATGGCCATGATTAGCGGAATACCGGGGTTCTGGAAATCTCTCCACACAGGTACCGATGATCATTATAATTAATTGGGCTCAAGGATAATAAGATACGGATCTAATTTGGTGGACAGGTCCAATTGATCCATGGATATAGATGGAGGGGCCTACTTGTGGTGATATGGAAGTTTAGGGTTTTCTAAGTAATTTATTCTTAAGACTGTAGTTCAATTGCATTTATATAGTGGAGTTATTTGCAATTAACTGTGGGACTGGATTGCATAGGAGATGTGGGGTCGTGTGTTCTAGTTGGAGCCAGCTTTCTATAAAATCCCTAGTGGTCCCCACGCTAACCCTATTATTAGAAAGATACTAATTCTAGTTGAACTCTTAAAAGGAAAGGAATTAGAAAGTTACTATTTCTATTTGAAGTGAGACTTCTAATAGTGGTAATAGTAAGTTACTAATTATTAATGGAAGCAGGACTTTTATTTTAATTAGAAAGGAGAAAGTCACTAATTATTTTGGAAGTGAGACTTCTAATAATTATTAGTAAGTGTAAGAGGCTTTGTGCTATAAATAAGGGAGCAACCCCTTGGAAGTCCCATGCAATTAGTGTGCACACCCAACCCTCTCTTGTGCAAGTTGTTACACATCCCTTTCTCCTCTTTTAGTTCCCTTCTAGTTCTTCTTAGAGGTTCTAGTTAGTTTCTCTTAGAGACCCCACCCATCTTCTTGAGAAAAGTGATATAATACGGGACATAGCATGGTAAACAACTGGGTCTTGGAGATTCCTATTTGATTAGTGAAAGAGTTCATCATCAAAGAAAGGTTCAACTGTTCCATTAGAGCACAACCGAGCTCCCAAGGTATAATCTACTTCCTTGTATGTTGTGGATTATTTATGGTTGCATGTTGATGTTTATGTACTGATTTTGATTATGAGTTTGAGGATTGGATCCTGGATTGGGTTTGTAGCCTTATGGATAACTAATCCCTGTATCAAGTGGGTCAAAAGTTTTGAAACCTATTCACGAGGCCCACCTATTTCCAACATTTGTAACTCCAACCTTATATTCTTCTTACCTCGAGCAAGCCCTGCTTCTCGATAAGTCGAATTTAGGTTTACAATTGCTTTTAGCAGTCACAGAACGCTCATTTTGGGCCCACCATACTTGCGATCAGAACAATTGTACCATCTATGACGTTTTGCCTTCTTAATGTCGCTTGGGTTGGACCATGTTCCTCGAGCGATTTGAAAAGACAAAACCATAGTTTTTCCCATTTATGATCATCATATTCTTGTGATTACTAATGGATGTGGTCTTGTTTCAAAAAAAATTTGAAACTAACAATGGCATCTTCTTTAACCATTACTTTCGGTGAGTACAAGCACCAACTCATGCTTCAGCTAAAGCAAAACATGCGCACTCACAAGCGCTCTGTCAGCTGCCGAAGCGTCACCTCTCTCGGCAACTCTTTGAACTCCGGGTTGACCTCGACTCCCCGAACTATCGTCTTTGGGACACTAGGACCATTCCCACTTCCCGAAGAAGAAACTGCGCCTGCCAAGAAATAGAAGATTGCCTCTCAACGTGTCACTACCATGACACTAAAGGCGAGCGTTAAGAAACCAGAAGCCCACAGCACCCCCGCGAAGCCTCAACCCACAAACAACCAGGTCTATCCCAAAACTTGGTCCCCAAAACCTTCACCAAAACAAAGAAGGTCTCAAGCATCCACAAAGCTAGCATACCTGGCCCCACTCAAGGAGAACCAGTTCTACCCCTCTTGCCTACATGAAAGAGGAGAGACTCGTCTCCCACTTGACAACCAAGTCAACCCAGCATGAGCCGGCTTGTTCCTACATGCCCAAAATCAAATCATGCATCACAAGGCCTCTGCAAGCACCTGCCAAGGCCTACACTCTTTCGATTTGACCCTTCATCTCTACAGGGGCCGAGCTCGAAAAATTCAAAGCTTCGCTACGATGGACAAAGGACCGGGTTTGGATCCTGTCCATGCCTAGTTTCAAATAAGACAGGCTCGGCTGCTATGCCTGAGGGAGCTCATCCTTCATTGTCAGAGCCTAGCCAAAATTGACCGAAGCTCAAATTGCTCGTCGTGCACGCCGTCGCGCATCGTATCGACAAAAGAGATAAGAGAAACAGAGGACCCAGCATCCTATATTTCAAGTCTCTCACAAATGGGTCGAAAAAGAAAGACCCGACCAAGTTGCTACTGTCCATATGGTTGGAAAAACCAGAAGACGCCAAAAGTCAGCAACCAAAATCCATGTCCGATGTCCGGTCACTCAAGCGTCTCCAGGATACGAAGACATTCAGAAGAATCTCCTGCTCCTTCAAGCCAATGATGACGGAGTGATCTATCCTCAAGCTCTTCATAAAAAAGAATGAGTCCTAGCTCAGTCACCAGGATAATTTATTTGTTCGAATCCCGAGGGATGAACGCCCTGGCTACAAATTCTGAGCCACCACCTCGCAATCCACCTCAAGATGATGCGCTCACACACATCCAGAATTTAGAACAAGGCCAGCAGATGATTGAGACTCTGATGGAAAACCTTCTCCTCGCCTTAAGAATAAGGTGAACAATGAACCTCCTCCGAATCTTCAAGATGACGAGGTAAATGGAGAAGAAAATGAATCACGTGCTCTTACCAAAAAGGACGAGGACAATAATCTCGCCAAAGCAAAAGAAGAGGATATACTCAAGGAACATGGGATCAAGACACCATATCCCTTATGGATGGACTCGGTCCCGTTCCCCACAAAATTCAAGCATCGTACTCTCCAAACATATACGGGGAAAGGATCAGCCAAACAGCACGTCATCCACTTCAAAATCCTAACGGGAGCTATTGCAGATCAAGATGCCCTCAAGATCTGTCTCTTTACAAGTACCCTAAAAGGTATGGCCTTTGACTATACTCCACTTTGACGGAGGACTCCATCCAAAACTGGGCCATGCTAGAGACACGCTTCCTGACTCACTCCAAAGGTGAGGATCATCCCGCTACTATGGCTCAGCTTTGCAGCCTAAAACATAGGGAGAATGAGTCAACATACGACTTCATTCACAAGTGGAAAGCAATGGCATACAAATGCTCAGATGTACTGCCACAAGCGTCGCTAGTCGACATCTGTCGAAACAACATGACAGCAAGGATCCGCTCCATGACCATCGGCAACAAATCAAAAAACCTAGGAGAACTCCTAGAAGCTTCCATGGAGGCTGAAACAGTGATCAAAGACCTCAACAGTCAGAAATCATCAAGGAAGGAACCAACCGCCATTGCAACCTCAAAACCAAAGAAAAAAGAGGTCCTCAATGTACAAACCAAGTCAACTCCTCAGCTACCAAAGAAAGCTGAAAACAAAGCTACAGGTAAGAGACCTGAACTCTCTGATGCCTTCAAAGAACAAGTAGAAAAGAAATACCCGTTCAATGAAGATGTTAATGAAATCTTCGGGGTTCTCGTGGCAAACGGCAAGCTCTCCTTGCCTGAACCCAAAAGACAGGGAGATGTTGGTAAAACCAACTATCCTCGGTACTGTCCATACGACCAGATGATCTCGTATCCTCTCAGTCAATACTTCGTTGTAAGAGAGAAGATAAACGAGATGTGGAAAAATGGAGTCATTACCTTTGACAAAAACTATGGGTCTACCTCCGTCAACATGGTGTCATGTGGACAAACACCGAAATCACCAATGAAGATGATCACTACTTCCTGATAAAAAAGAATTCAAGCGTTCGAAGTACTGGTTCCTTACCCGACACCAGAAGGACAACCCATATAGGTACATCCCAATCTCCTAGAAGATGAAAACTGGGAGGTTGTGAAAACAAAGCCGATAGCTCAACAGCGAAAGCAGGCTAGGAAACATCTCCTCAAGCTCAAACGGCAAGAAAAGACCCATCCAAAACAAGAAGTCCATGAAAAGGTAGAGACCTCCTCTACAGTTTCACTGGGGGCAACAAAAAAGTCCCTCCCAGAGACTTCAAAGGGGGTAAGAAAGTTCACCCTCAGTGATTTCATGCCACCTCAATTCAAAAAAGAAGCCACACAGGGAGCATCATACTCTTGCAATTCGGTAGTTGGATTCTCCATGAATGGATACGAGTCCAGTGACACTGACGAGTGGGAGGAATCCCTTGAAACAGGTGAATACCTCTCTGACGAAGAATGGGTTCCTGAAACTCACCTTATGCCAGTAATCTGGTATAACCCCCTACAACCACAAGGATCCTGGTCTGATGATGAAGAAGACCAAGATGCTGCTCAAGAAAATGTTGTTGACCCAGCACCCGCCATTGCTCTACGGAACCCAACCCTGTTGAACCATAAGGAGTAGACGAAGAAGAAGATTTGGCTCCCATGCCTGATCTTGAAGAATATGCGAGGATCTTGCAACGTCTTGTCCTAGAACAAGAGCAAGATCGCGTCAACGAGCTTTGTCGCAATCAAAATCCAAAACCGGAAGTCCCTGAAGACCACAAGGTACCTCCTCCCTTAACTCTTGAAAATGGAGAAAACCACTGGATCGATGATGCTCTTACATCCGAGGATGAGTCTGACTCCCATCAGTCCATTCTAGTAGCGTGCGTCTCCTATCAAAGCTGCCTGCAATGTGATAATTCGGGATTATAGCTCTTCTGAAGCCTCGTCTGGTGAGATTACTTACTCTCTGACCACGTCTGGCACCATATCCTCTAGAGCTACCTCGTCTCAAGTGACTTTCACTGAGATGACACCCTCTCAGGCTTCGTCTCCTTAGACTGTGACTTTAAAACTCACACCCTTCCTGACTGATCATCATGAAAAAGCTCCAGCTATTGATGCTTGGGACGATGAATTGGTCAACAAGGAATAAAAGTTGCTAGATGTTGTTCAGGACTTGTTCCCAGAAAATGCTCCATGCAACACAATCATTAAGGATGGCAACTCTGCTGAAGATACATTCCCAGTAAATGAGAAGCGACAGCCTCTTAATCCCGAAGGCGATCTTCCAAACGAAGACCCTTCTCAAGAAGCTCTCTAAGTTGGAAGAGGCACCCGCTCTGGCCTGGACTACCACAAAAATTACAACCAATCTTCTTTTACTTATGTAAATCCTTCGAGAAAAAATGTTGTAAACGCCCCAAGTGGCAACAATAATGAACATGCAGACCCCAAGGAGGCTTTCAAGTATGACTTGATCGAACACTTCAAGCACATACCTGCACGACTGTACATCCTAGACTTGTTACAAATGTCTCCACGCACTCGTGATAATCTCATATCAGAATTACAAATGCTGAATGAGGATGTGGACAGACATGCCCCGCAAGTCCTACAAATTGAAATGGATTACCGGGTCAAAAACTCAGATACCTCCTCAAAGGAAGAAAAGAAGAAAACCGAGGGATCTTGAATTGAATGCCTCTCGGATAAAAAAACAGCAAGTGCAACCATCGCCTTCACTAAGGAAGATCTCATATTTGGCGAAACAAGGCACAACTGATCCCTGTATTTCACAGGATACATCAAGAAAATGCCAATGCACAGAGTTCAGATAGACCCAGGTTCTGCACTCAACCTCATCTCCACTTCGGCTCTCGAAGAGCTGGGCATCCCAACCAGCAAGCTTTACAATGGGAGCACTCAAAGGCCTATCGGCAAATCAGGTTCAAGTTGCAAATTGGTATCTCTGAGGTCACTGTGTATGCAATAAAAACCCCTTTATGCTATAACATCCTTCTCGGACGCCCTTGGATACACGAGAATGGTGTTGTCCTTTCAACTCTACAATAGTGCATCAAGTTCGTTGGTGACAACAGCAAGATACATCGAGTCTTTACAGACAGAAAACCCTTCAAAGGTAAAGAAGTCTACTTTACAGACTCCTAGATGTATGAAGGTGAAGAAGAAGAAGAAGAGAAGGAAATAACACCATTTGTTGAAAATCTCTAGAAAGATAAAGGCAAGGCTCCTCAATAATCGCCGGAAGAAAACAAATCCTCCGGTAAATCTGAAGAGAGCAGTAAATCTTCCTTCGCCATCTCCCTGAAACCTTCAAAGCCTTTGATCATCACAACTAAAGTGAAGAAGGCAAAGCAAAAGCCTGGGGGCAAACTTGTTGTCTCTTTAGTGTCTATCATGCAAGACACGGATTCAGATTCAGAGCCAGAAGACGACACATCATCAAGCCAAGCTGACACTTAGCAAGTTCAGCCTGTTCTACCTCCAATGGAGACACCTGCTGACGTAGAAGATCCTACGTTTGCTTCCTTCGTTGTTCCGGCAACTTCATCAAAAGAAAGGCCGATCTTCTTCCATAGATTGGATGCTTCTTCATCAAACGTCATGCTTGAACCTTTCCAAAAAGAAGGTATGCCTCAACTATCCCTATATAGTCTTGTGGCACAAGCTATTATGAAGAAAATGGGCTATGACACTCAAAACCCAGTCGGTTTGGGGGAAGGCCGCGATATTCTCACGCCATTGGGGTCTGCCTTGACCAAAAGTCAGCTGGAAGATTGGAGACTTGACGGCCATGTAGAAAGTCTTTACATAGGTTAAGGTATGATCCTGACACTCCTTTGAAACAGTTGACATAAAGGTTGAAAAGTCGATTTGCTGACCAAGCCTCAACATCTTATATCCATGAAGACATCGATCTCCCTGGATATCTCTTTGATTAGTCACCTGACAAAGATCCAGGAAGCTCATCCAATTGGTACGATTTCTCTTACGATGAAAATGAATTGTCCGATAACACAGATGTGTGGTATTCTGACCCAGAAGAACCTTCGTCTCCAAAAGAAGTACCCTACTTCGACCCAGTTTCAACAGGCGATTGGGTCCATATCATACCAAGTCTTGAGAATATCACCGATCAAGAAGACCCATGGAAAGGAACAAAGCCTTGGTCTGGAAATGCCCTTGAAACCCCAGAAGGTTTCGTTGAGCTGGAAGCCTCCGAAAATATTATGGAGGAACCACCTTCGAACCTTCCAACAAAAGATCTTGTTCAAAAGATAAGACTTAGGAACACCAGATAACCCACGCCCTGTATTCATAAGCAATAATATAAAGGATGATGAGTTACCCGAGTATATTGCTTTTCTTCATGAGTTTGTTGATTGCTTTGCATGGTCCTATGCTGAAATGCCTGGTTTAGACCCCAAAGTAGCAGTCCACAAGCTCAATCTTCAAGAAGACATGAAGCCTGTCAAACAAGGCCAAAGAAGATTCCATCCAGTTGTGATGGATAAAATCGAACAAGAAGTTCAAAAGCTCAAAAGCGTTGGCTTCATCCGAGAGGAACAGCATCCTGAATGGTTGGCCAACATTGTCCTTGTGACAAAGAAAAGTGGGTAGATCAGGGTCTGTATTGACTATAGAGACCTAATGGCGCCTGCCCTAAAGATGAATTCCCCGCTCCCCATACCGGAGGTGATGATTGACAATACTTGCAGATTCGAGCGAATGACATTCATGGATGGTTTCTCTGGTTACAATCAGATAAAGATGCATCCTGAAGATGAAAAACACACTTCATTTCGGACTCCATTTGGTGTGTAATGCTACACTGTCATGCCATTTGGTCTAAAAAAATGTTGGTGCCACATATCAGAGGACTATGATGAAAATATTCCAAGATATGCAGCACAAGACGGTCGAATGTTACGTTGATGACCTCGCCGTCAAAAGCAAAAGAAAATAAGATCATCTCAAAGACCTTCGAGAAGTCTTCCTCGGGCTTCGCAAACACAAACTGCGGATGAATCCCCTGAAGTGCTTCTTCGGGGTCTCGTCGGGTAAGTTCCTCGGATTCCTAGTTTGGAAATCTGGAATAGAACTTGACCCCATCAAAGTCAAGGCTATTCTAGAAATGCCCTCTCCAAGAACCTTGAGAGAACTGAAAGAGCTCCAAGGAAGATTAGCCTACATCAGACGGTTCATCTCCAACCTTTCGGAGAAGTGCCGTCCATTCTCTCGGTTGATGAAGAAAGGTGTAAATTTTGTCTGGGATGCTGATTGTGAAGCCCCATTTCAAGATATCAAGTCATACATGACCAAACCTCCAGTGTTAGCTGCTCATACCACTGGGAAACCATTCATCTTGTACACAAGAGCCCTTGACCATTCTATGGGCACTCTACTCGCACAAGAAAATGATGAGAGAAAAGAAGTTGCTCTATACTACCTCAGCCGCATGCTGGTAGGTGCAGAGCATCGCTACTCTCCAATCTAAAAAGAATGCCTTGTAGTGATGTTCGCCGTACAAAAGCTATGTCACTATCTGCTTTCCAACACAGTCTACCTGATCTCGAGGATCAACCTCTTGAAGGTCACTGTCACATAAGCAGGTTCTCTCAATGCACGACTGGCAAAATGGTCCATCCTTCTATCACAATTTGATATTAGGTATGTACCATAAAAAGCAATCAAAGGCCAAGCTCAAGCAGACTTTCTCGCAGAGCATCCATTGCCTAAAGATTCTCCACTTAGAGATGATCTCCTAGACGAACCCGTATACAACGTGGAGACTTCATCACCAAATGCCTCCTAGGCTATGTACTTTGACGGTGCAACCAGGACAAATGAAAAAAGACAACTGATCTCGGGAGTTGGCATCCTCTATGTTAGCCCCGACAAATACATGATTCTACACGCTTTCTCGCTACTGGAACCATGCACAAATAATGCAGCTGAATACCAAACTCTGATCCTAGGATTGGAACTCGCCATCAAATCCGACATCACCATGCTAGAAGTCTTTGGAGACTCTTAACTGATCGTCAACCTGATGAATCAAGAATTTGAAGTCAGGATGCCTGATCTACTGCCATACTATAACAAGGCATAATCGTTTATGCAAAAGTTTAACATCTGTCACATCACTCATATTTGCAGAGGTGAAAACATCCGTGCAGATGCCCTGGCCGGACTTGTCGTATCTATGGCGATCCAGGAAGGGGAAAGCATGCAAATTACAGTGTGCGAGAGAAGGACCCTCCCTCCTCTTAACACACACCAAGCAGTTGCTGAATGCCACCAAGTGGTTGGAAGTCGGATCTCTATCCTTCAAACTTCAATCGGCGATTGGAGGGATCCGTTCATTGATTACACTATGTTCAGAATCCTACCTGAAGATCCATAAGAACGGGTAAGCATCCAAAGGTGAGTCCCAAACTTTCATTTGGATATTGAAAGTCCGGGATCTTAACCCTAGAGGGGGGGTGAATAGGGTGATCTTCAAATTAATAGCCAATTTTAATTTCTTTCCAATTTACTTTTAACTAGTGATGATTATGTGAGTAAGTGCGGAAGATAAACAAATCAATCACCACAAGCCATTCACCATTACACAATGATTTATAGTGGTTCAGCCTCAATGCCTACATCCACTACCAGCTTGTGCTCAACACCCCACCGGATTTCCACTATTTATGCTTTTGCAATAGGCTAAGCAATAACCTTTACAAAGTTGTTTTTCTAGGCTAAACAACAACCTATACACTATGCTTTTCTTAGGCTAAGCAATAACCTCTACAATGATTTTCTTTCTCAAGAAAGTGTCTACACACTAGAAGAGAAATAGATTAAGCTCTAATAAAGTGCCTCTTAATTAGGTATGAAAGTGAAAATAAACTCACACAACACTCAATGAGATGCAAAGATGAATGGAAATGATGTGTGTGTGTGTGTGAAGACTTCAATCAGGTTGAAAGTGAAAGTTTAATTAATGTATGCTAAAAGCATTTGAAAGTTAAGACACAAGGATTTGATTGATGATGATGCTAATCACATGTATAAAAACCAACTTGAAGAAAATATGAAAATCAAAGATTCAAGTTATATCAAAAGGTATGACTAAACATGTAATGCAAATCCAATGTTGTTTTCAAGGAACAAGATTTAACTAAAGTTCAAATGATTGAAAACAACAAGGAAGGATTCAAACAAGTTAATAAAACATGCTACAAAAGAAATCTAAGATTTTCAAAAGCATGATTACCAAAGATTGAAATATAGCTTGGTTTGAATCAAGAGGTTGAATCCAAAACATATGAATCAAAGATTAAATAAGATATGGATTCCACACAACATAGTTAACATGCTAGAAAACATTTTCCAAAGGTTTAAAACAAAGCATGAAACATATGAACAATGAAATTAAAGCTTACTAGAATTTAACTTCCTGTAATCAAGCTTTAGCTTTCCATTTGGACCATTTAAGCTCCCTTAATTCATTCCCTTTGCTTGAGCACTAAAAAACAAAAAATGGCCTCTTTTTTCATCACTTGATACTTTGGAATGAACTTGCTTTTTATAGAAAAAGTGGTCCAACGGATACCTGTCGGTCAGCTGACAACAAGGTGTCGGTCGACCGACAGCTCAACGGTCGCATGCAACGGTCATATTTTTTGAAAGTTTTCTTACCCATATTCACTTGTCGGTTGACCGTCATTTATCGGTCGACCGACAAGGGACCGGAAGATGTACCGACAGTACAAAAATGTTGAAAATGTTGCTGTCTGTTTTTGGAACCGACGAGCTCTCGGTCTAGCATTTTATGCACTGTCGGTTGACCGACAGGAGCCGAAGAGTTGACCGACAGAGAAGGTTTGAAAATTATAGCTCTCTGGAAATGGAACATACAGAGCCATCGGTTGACCATGGTTCATTTTGTGGGTTAGCCGATACGGACCGACAACCTGACCGACAGTGTGGTCAGGCTAATTTTCTGAGGATCTGAAGTTTTTGAAGAGTGAAACTTTGAAACCACTTGAAAACTCAGATTTGAAAGGTGTTTTTATAAATTGTTTTATCAAGAAAAACATGATTAAAATCAAGATTCAAATCAACCAAAAAGAGTTTAAATAAAACATGAGTATGTTAATTCAAAAGATGATTTTCAAGAAGAAACTTGTGAAATGAAAATGAAAGCAATGAGATGAATATCATGCACATGCAAGACATCAAATTGCAAACACTTTAGGGTCTAACAGATATTCCTTCAAAGATCCTTCACAGGAAATCCTTCAACGGAGTACTTCTACGCTACTTGTCATAACAAGAGGCTGAAGAAACACTCATAGAAGTTTATGGGGGTCTTTGTGGAGCCCATCAGGCTGGTCCTAAGCTCTACAATCAGATAAAAAGGTTAGGTTACTATTGGCCTACCATGGTAGCTGACGCAATGCAACTTGCTAAGCGCTGCCAACAATGCCAAGTTCACGGAGATTATGTTCACATGCCTCTAGAATGGCTGCAATCCTACAGCGATCTCATGGCCTTTTGAAGCCTGGGGTATGGACATCATAGGTCCTATTTCTCCCCCTTCAAGCAGAGGTCATCGCTTTATCTTCGCCACTACGAATTATTTCTCCAAGTGGTCAGAAGCATTTGCACTCAACGAAATGTAGACCTCGTCAGTCCTTCAGTTCATGCGCACCAACATTGTTTGTCGTTTTCGGCATGCCTAAAAGATTCATCCATGATAACAGACCACAATTTCGGGATCATCGATTCTATAGGTTCTGGGACAAATATAAAATCCAAAGCTATCCTTCGACTCCATACAATCCGGCAGTAACTGGATTAGCATAAGCCTTCAACAAGACACTATGGAAAATCCTCAAGAAAATGGTCTCTTGCCACAAAAGAGACTGGAGCGACAAACTGTCTGAAGTTTTATTGGCCTATCGAACCACCGTTCGGGGACCAACCCATAGCACACCATTCTCCTTGGTCTATGGATGCGAAGCTGTCATACCCTTAGAAGTACAAATTCCTTCCCTGAGGGTATCTCTACAAAATGACATGACTCAAGAAAGCAATGTGAAGTTGCAACTCCAAGAGCTGGACAATCTCGACAAAGCATTGACTTTACCAACCACGCCTGGCAGGATCTTTTGACAAGAAGGTCAGGCAACGGGCCTACAAAAAGGGTGACTTGGTTCTTGTTGGTAAAAAGACCAATGGTCTTCGCTCACAAGTCCAAAAGCAAGTTTGAGCCAAAATGGGAGGGATCCTACGTCATCGACAAGGTTTTCTCCAACGACGCATATGCACTCCTAAACATGGAGGGTGACAGATGTATGCTGCCCATCAACGAGAAGTTCGTGAAGTGGTACTACCCTTGAAGACTTACCCAACTAGGTAAGAGCAATGCCTACACGGCCAAAGCCTATTTCCAGATACTTGCTCATCAAACCCACTCCTTTTAGAATTTTCATATCAAATGTTGAAATTTCTAGAAACTCAAAGCAATGCTTACTTTCATTGTTTCATTGTTCAAAAAATCCAAGTTTAGGAGCCTCTCCCTGACTTGACCAAAATTTCCGATCCTTGAACCCAAAATTCATGGTTTGAAACAAAAATCTGGATTCAGGGATTTCCACCCTAATCCACCTTGCCTTTAACCGCCAAAATGGTTTTAGGTCAAAATTTACGACCCTCGTGTCTTTAAACAAAAAATGGTTTTAAAAAAAAACTGCGGGTAAGAGACGCTTAGTCGATACTCTCACAAATCGGAAGAATGCAAACCATGTTCGACACTTCCAAAGTCGCAGGGAAGCGACATCTAATCGATACTTGTAAAAAATCGTGGAGACGCAACATTCGAGTTGATATCCACAACCCAAATTTCAAAGGTTCGAAAAAACCTTAAATCATGGAGATGCAACATTTTAGTTGATATCCACAACCCAAAACCCAAAGGTTCGAAAAAACCAGAAATCGTGGAGACGCAACATTTTAGTTGATATCCACAACCCAAAGGTTCGAGAAAATCGCAATTTTCAAAAATTATGGGGAAACGACATCAAGTCAATACCTGCAAAACAAAATTTTTGAAAAGTAATAAAGCAACGCTTAGTCGATACTTTCACCCAAATCCGCGAGGAGGCGACATTCCATCGATACTCACAACCGAATGAGCAAGGATGCGACATTCTATCGATACTTGCAAGAACATTCAGCAGGGAGGCGACTTTTAGTCGATACTTGCATTTTTGAAAACCAAAACCTGGCTCTCATGCCAAAATCGGCTATCAATGCCACAAACCTGGCTCTCATGCCAAAATCGTCTATAAATGTTACAAAAATCGATTATAAATGCCACAAAACATGGCTCTCATGCCAAAAATCCACTATCAATGCCACCGAAACCTGGCTTTCATGCCAACAAACCAAAACTTGGCTTAAAAAAATCAGTTATAAATGCCACAAAAATCGGCTATAAATGCCACAAACCCGACTATAAATGTCACAAACCGGCTATCAATGCCACAAAACCGGCTCTCATGCCAAAATTGGCACTCGTGCCACAAACAAAATCTGGCTCCCATGCCAAAACAATCATTTGACAAAAGATTTTCACAAAATGACAAACTTTTGATCAAATTCTCAAAACAATCATTCCCATTTAACTATTGTTTTCATCACAAAAAGATTTAAGTGAAAGGAGGGAATACAAAAAAGAGAAGTGTTCACAAGCACTACAAAAAAAAAAAAAAAAAGAGAGAGCACCAAAAAATACATGTGGTACCAAAAAAACGGGGGGGGGGGGGGGGGGGGGGGGCTGGCCCACACAAAAAAAAACGTGTAAAAAAAAGACGAAACACGTCAAAAAAATAAACGTGTCAAAAAGAAAAAAAATGAAAACATGTGAAAATAAAAAGAAAAGAAAAGAAAAAAATGAAAGAAGAAAAGAAGAACTCATTTTTTTTACCACCCTACTACTACAAAGGAGTTTTCTTGGAAAAAAAAGACAGACTTGAAGCCATTGATGGAGAAGAAGAAGAAAAACTTGATGATCCTTGAAAAAGAAGAAACTCTTGATCTTGAAGCCCTCTTGAGATTTTTGCAAAAGAAAACAATAAGAGCAAGAGATCCAATCTCCCCTTGCTTTTATAGAAGAGAGCAAACCAAAGAAGGAAACAAGGAGAAAAAAAAGGAGGTAAGTGCTACAAATTAGCAACCTTCCAAAAGAAAGAAATTAGGAAGTTTCATTCCCAAATGAAAGATAATTTGAGGGATTCTCTCCCAAAAGAAAGCAATTAGAGAGATTTTCTCCTAAAAGAGAGGAGATTTGAGATACTCTCTCCCAAAGAAAGATATCTTGAGTATTCTCTCCCAAAATAAAGGGAACATGAGAGATTCTCTCCAAGTAAGGATATTTTTAGATATTCTTTAACAAAATGACACCACATGAGATCTAAACCATCTTAAAACTTTAAGGTCCCATGGGTTAGCCCATATGAGTCAGGTTTGACCACCTAGGCACTAAAAGTGGCTTTTAGTCAAAGAAAAATCCCTCTTACCAAGAGCATACAAAAATGGTTTCATGCCTCTTTTGAGTTGATTGGACCGTACAAAAAAGAATTCTAAGCCCCATGAGCTTCCAAAAATTCAAACCATCCAGCCTCATATACCAAATTGAGCAAAAATCTTGAAATTGATATTCCACAAAAATCCAAAACCACTCCAATGGACCTAAATAGTCCCAAAGAGTGACCAAAAACCGAACTCTGGTCCCTTAACTTGCCACATACAGCTTGTTAGGTCACAAAATAAAAACCAAAAACCAAAACCAACCCCCCAACTTGCCACATACAGCTTGTTGGGTTACAAGGTCAAAACCAAATCCGACCCCCTGACTTGCCACATACAGCTTGTTAGGTCACAAGGTTAAAAAAACAAAAATCCAAATCCAAATCCCTCATGTCGTTTTCAAAACTTTGCCTTCAGATGGTACGTGATCCCTTTCACTACCATAAAATTCCCCTGGAAGCTCAAAAGGCCACTCTAGCAAAAGAAAGATTGCTCAAAGACTCTTGGTCAAGTCAGAAGTTCTCCTTCAAAAATCTCTTCGAGGCACATCGACTACAAAAGTTAAGCAACTCATCGATGTACCTCGAGGGGGCATTTTTGACACCAAAAATGTCACTTTGCCTCTTCAACATCAAACAAGCTACATAAAGCCGTAGCCTACTACAAACAGGCAATGCTACTTCAAAAATCAAATCTTGTCAGAATCAAACAAAAATAACAAAATCCTTTATGACAGCCAAGAGAGTAGTACACATGAAGTTTCAGGCTATTTCAAAATTATTTGGCCTTACTTCACTCCTCCAACAGCTGAACAGGAGCTCGTGGTGACAGTGTCGAAAGCATTAAATCTTCAATCAGAGCCTATGGATGGTCTCAAAATACCTCCAAAAGGCTCCACGTCAAGTTTCAAGTCAAACCGACAACGTTTGACCCGACATCAACCCTCGAACAACAGAATCAAGCCTCTCGGCAGTGAAAACCACCGAGGCCATTACTCATCAGACAGGGCACATGGCTGGGTTCAAAATGCTTACAAAGCGCTACACGTTAAGTTTCAGGTCATTTCGATAACATTTGACCATACTTTGACTCTCGGAAGCCAAATTAGGCCTCTCGGCGGCGAAGCTCCATGGGACCATGGTTTCCAAATAACAGCTAATGGATCATCTCAAAATGACTCCAGTGGGCTCCTTGTCAAATTTCAAGTCAATCAAACATCGGTTGACCGCACATCAAAGCAGACATTTTCCTCGCGACAGAATCAAGCCTACTAGCGACAGGACCCCACACGGCTTCAAAACTCAAAGAAAAGCCTATGGTTGGTCTTATTCACTACTCAGCAGGCTTCACCTCAAATTTCAGGTCATTCCGACATTGTTTGACCCAGTTTCGATTTCTGATAGCAAATCGGCAACTCTGCGCGACAAAGTCTTCGGCTTTCCTGAAAAATCGAAAACTTTGCACCCCAATATGAAGGATTCTCGTCAAGTCTTCTACAGGGAAATTAGGCAAATAAATGTACAAAAATGTTAGGAAAAATACCAAAGAAAAAAGAATCGAAAAAGACGGAACAAAACGGACGAAAATCGGCGACCAAAAGGGTCTAAACCCCATGGTCGTCGGTGACCATGGGCCATGGTCGCGGAAATCATGGCCCACGGTCATTGGCGACCCTGTCCCATGGTCGCCGGCAACCCTGTAAATCCGGGTTGCCGAATTTCCGCCAAATGGGCGTTTTTCGACCCTTTTCGCGTTTCGAGATTTCCGGCCCCTGTGGTTTTCCAAAATTCTGACTTTCGTGGCACCTAATACATCGATCTTCGTTAACATCATGGGTCCGTTTTCGAGAGTATCAAATCATCATTGATTGCCAACCGGTAAACCAAGAAATTGCACTTTCTATCCGATTGATCAAGAAATCGATAAGACAAGTGGCACCGGCCCGCTGCTAGCAATCAATGTCTGAAGCTGCATGGTCATCTGATGTCGATCAACATAAAGATCCATCGATGATCATCGCCAGAAGAATTCCAAAAGATGCAGCACGGCCCGCGACTCTTCGAGCAACTTGGCCACCACTTAATGCTGTTAATTGACCCGTTTATGGCAACTTATTGCGATCATTAACTCATTATTTTCGACCGCCTAATCAGAAGCAAGGAAAAAAGGAGTTACAAGTCCAAGCAATCATTGCATTAAAACCATGAAACTCCTCCCATCATGGAGATTAAAAGCGATTAAAGGCTCTTAATTCTCTACCGGCCAATCAGAATCCAAGGAAAAGAAGTTACAAAATAAATGAATTAAAACTTGTAACTCCTCCCATTATGTGTCTTTATTACATTTAAAGCCCATAAACTCTCCTAAATGGCTACCAAATGCTTATAAAAAGGGAGCCGTTCCAAGAAATCCAGATCATTGTTAGAAAAAACACAAAAAATCCTGAAATCCAGACAGACAGAATCCAGAAAAAAGAGAGAAAACTCTGTTAAAGCTCTTCACAGACCACTGCTATAAGGTGACGATGCCCCCCAAGTAGAGATGTCAAGTGGGCCGTGCTGGCCCGACCCGCTAGTCAACGGGCCGTGGCACGGCACGGCCCATGATGCGAGCCGAGCTGCGCAGGCCCGCTGGCCCATTAGGCACGGCCCGCCTGGTCCGCCAGCTTAGTGGGCCAGCCCCTGTGGCCCGCCTGGCCCGCCTGGCACGACCTGCTAAGCACGGCCCGCCTGACCCGCCAAAAAAACTATTTTTTTATATATTTTTTTAATTTATAAAAATCTAATTCCCAGCCAACTAACAACCCTAGGCATTTTCTAATATAAAAAAAACACTTACATAACTTGGTAAGGTAGGACTTTAGTGTAAATTAGTCACACTAATAATGAGGGGCAATGTGTTTTTGGGGAGAAGTAATAAGGGGAATGTTTTGGTGTGATACACTTACATTCACTAAATTTGCCCCCTTGCCTTCACTAATTTTGTTGTCTTCAGAGATATTTGAGAATTTCAAATGAAATTCCCTACCTGGATTCATCTATGTTCAAGAACCCCTGAGCATTTGAGAAGTTGAAATTCTTTATAGGTTGGAAAGCTCAAAATTAAACACAGGAATATGTTCATAATTCAGTCATTTATATTCAATATAATCTCATCACATGTACCTATAACTCCACTCTCGATCACATCACATGAAGCCATATATTTACATTGATATAAACACTAGGAAAAAGAAGTAAAAAATATGTAACCATGATAAAGATAATGAGAATTATTGACTAAGACTAAAAAACCCATAACTAAAAATAAAGAAATTGATGCAAATCTAAATAAAATGAAGTCCAAGGTTGTGGTTTCATGGTGGGTCATTTGGAAGACTTGAAATGATTGTTGATAAAGGTAGAAATATTTAACCGCGCTAAGTTCTCGTTTAAAGTATGATAATTAAGCCAAAAAATAGAAATTGAGTTTGCCATCTCAATTGAAATATCCTTAACCATGGCATTTCAATTTGGCTGAAAAATGAGTAGAAAAAAGGACATGATATGTTTTTTTTTTTTTTTTATATTTCATATTGTTTGAATGAAAGAGTGAAAAGTTGGATAAAAAAGGTGTTAGCTTCTCATCATCATCTAAAGTGGTTAAGTTCTCATCCTAATGTAACTAATAGTTTAATATTCGTGGTTCGGTTCACATCCTCATCCAACTAGTTTTAATATTGTTTGAATAAATATTAGTATACAAAAGTTAGGTAGTCTAGTGGTTGTGTTTATCTTTCACATCCTAATGGTTGTGAGATCGAGTTCACCCAAACACATTTATTTTTAAAAATCTATACAAATTACGCAGGTCGGGCCAACCCAACCTGACCCAATCATTAAACTGGCCCACCTATAACTCTATTAAAAAAAAAAGAGGCAGGCCTGGCCTACGGGCCGTGCCAGGGTTTTTCCCTGGTGGGCCGTGCCGTGCCGGCCCGCTAGCTGGGGCGGGCCGTGCCGGTTGACATGCCTACCCCCAAGGTCCTTGTCTTCTCCTTCTACTTTCAATTGTTTAGATGTGGCTTTTCAGCCCGTCTTATTTAGCTTTTATTGGACATAGGACCTCATCTTGGTCTTTGTCCTCTAAAAGTCCGAGGTTTAAGTCAAACCAAGCAAATCAAGAATATCTTCTATTCTCATCTGCATGGATGATGGCGAAGTCCATATACGACTTGCGACCGTCAATCTGAATGAGTCCCCCACAATCTCCTGAGAAGTTAGATCCTTTTTTTCTTGTTTTTCATTATAGTTTGTATTTTTCTAAAGAGACAAAAAATCACAACTCTCGTCTTTCACTACTGATAAGAATTGTAAATCGGCTATAAATGCCAAAAATCGCCTTTTACGGCAAACATCGCCTCTAACGGCAAAACAAATGAAATCGCCTCTTACGGCATTTCAAAACCATGTCTCTTTTCTTAAATATACGTGCAATGAAAACTCGAAAGAAGTTGATTTCCTAATCTACTTGTGAAGGTCGATCTCTGTGTCCTCATTTGCAATTCCAAGGAGAGTAGAAAATTCGGCACGCCCACCCATACAAAAAATGTTGATGCTCACTTTGCCCTCCCGAGCGCGAAAGGGTCGTACCCTACGGACTTTCACGTCCGCCGACCTCAGTAAGCGCCGAGTGGCAGAAGCGTGGTCCATCAGACATGGTGTCGACAACCATTGCATGCAACCAATCATTGTGTTGCCACAGTGAGGACACTGGTGAAGGAAATGAGGAGAATATAGAGGAAGTGAAGAAGAGTTTTATTTGAATGAAGGGTAATTTGGGTATTTAAAAAAATAAAAAAATGTTGTTGAAAAATTACTTTAAGTGGACAGATGTCCTTAATTGAAAAAAAATCAGCATCCATAAACTGATAACGTCCCTTTTAGGGCCCGTTCACTTGCTTAAGTATCGAACTAGTACACATTAACCCGGGCTAAGCTTGGGTATGCCCATACTGTTGGATACCGCGATCACTGAGAGGGGGGGGGGGGGGTGAATCAGTGATTTCTAAAAACAGGTCCAATTCAACAACAAAACAAGTCAAATCACACAATCACACCAGATTTAACGTGGTTCACCGAAAGGCTACGTCCACGGTTCAAAGACTGTCCGAACACCAATCCGGGACAGATCTGAATCTTATTTAGTCGCACCAACGACAAAGAGCACCAACCCTTAGTTTTAGATAGCACCAACTATCTAGGAAGCACCGACTCCCCTTACAATTTATCTGCACCCACAGATAGGATCACCAAACCCTAAACACCAAGCACCAACTTGATGTAAAAACAGAGTAGAAGATTAATTCTGTCTACAGCCCTTCCCCTCTACAATTCTCTCTCTCTCAATCCCTTACAAATTGAAATCTAAAGCATAAACAGAGAGACACTTAACTCATGGACGAATCACCATCTTCTAGAGCATAATCTCGTCCACAATTGCTGTAGAAAACGTCTGATAATGCAGCAACACAGCAACACAGCACCAGCACTCTTCTTCTCTCCAAAACTCTCTCTATAACTCTCTAAAACTCTTCTCTTCTGGTGTCTCTTTAGAACGACCCATACATGCCTTTATATAGGTTTTGATAACCCTTAATTGTATTTAAAACGGGCTACAATTCGTTTAGAAAGAGTCCCAAACAAATTAGATAAGAGTGCTGAATTTTCGTGCAAAACTTCTAATTCTGCGCAACTCTGGTTCCCGTGCTCGGTCGACATCATGGCTTGCTCGGTCGACCGAAGACACTGACTGGAAAACAGACAATTTCAAGCTCGGTCGACATCCTGGAGTCCCGGTCGACCGAAGACACACTGTGTCACGAAAATAACTGAGAGGTGCCTTTTTTCTGTTTCTGCAGGTTTCTTCTTTCTCGGTCGACCGCAGAAGGAGCACGGTCGACCGCGTGCTCTACATCAGGAATTCTTAATTCCTGACTGTTTCAATTCTGTTTCTCCTTTTCAAGCTCTATCAACACCAGCTTATTATCATCATGCTTGTGACAATGTGTTGACAATAATTCCAACTCAAATCAATACTTGAGATACTATCTTCTTCAATTCTTCAAAGACTACTCAAGTCATCTCAAATTCCAACAATCTCCCCCTTTGGAATTGTTGGCAACACTATTGGAACTTCAACACTTTCAACTCCAGCTTGCAGCTCTTCCAAGTTCTTTTCAAAACTTACTTGGAACCAATTCTGAAATTCGGAAATATCAACCATGCACTGTCAACAATCTCCCCCTAGCTTTTATAGCATAACATCTCTCCTTGCTATCGAATCATAACATCTCTCCCCCTTTGACAACAAGTCCAAAGGGACCAAACCGAGGAGCGAATAGGATATTCAATGAATGCATTGCTCCCCCTTTCAAGCACAACTCCTACGGTTTAGGAGAGTGAGTAACTCCTAACTTTTTCCGGAGATACTCGAAGACTTCCTTTGGCAGAGGTTTCGTGAAAATCATCTCAAATTCTGTCGTCATCTCTTCAGCAAAATTCCTGCACATTTCCTCATGCATAGCTTTCAACCAACTTTTATCGAGACTGGCTTCAGCCACAGTCTTGGGTTCAATGGTGGACACAAGTGAGTAATTGCTAACTACACTTTGTCTAGTTTGAACGCCTGCCTTAGGATCTCCAATGATTTGATCCTTAGGGTGTTGCTCTACCCAAGTGTTGTGCTTCTTAGGTGTAGTATCTTCTGAGTCATCCTTTGATTTCTCAGAATCATTAGATTCAGCCATCTCATCATCAATCTCACTCGAGTTCTCATAAATTGGACTGTCATTATGAGTTGCATTCTTTGGTTCAATATTCTCAACTATTCTCACATCAGCACTTTCTATGATTTTTCTGGTTCTTTTGTTAAGACACCTATATGCCTTGCTAGTAGAGGAGTAACCCAGAAATATACCTTCGTCAGCTCTTTCTTCAAATTTGCCCGGATTTTGTTCGAGCCGCTTGATGTAACACTTGCTGCCGAAGACTTTGAAGTGCTTGACTGTTGCTTTTCTTCCAAACCATAGCTCATAGGGAGTTTTGTCTTCATGTGGCCTGATCAAGCATCGGTTTTGAATGTATACAGCCGTATGAATTGCCTCTTTCCAATACTTGTCAGCCATCTTGCTTTCACTTAGCATCGTACGAGCCATCTCTTGTACGGTGCGATTCTTCCGTTCCACAACTCCATTTTGCTGTGGAGTTCTAGGGGCTGAGTACTGTCTTTGAATGCCATGATGTTCACAATATTTAGTAAACTCTTCAGATGTGAACTCGCCTCCATGATCAGACCTTAAAATCTTGATACGTTTTTCCAATTGATTTTCAACCTGTGCTTTAAACACTTTAAAACGATCAAGTGCTTGATGCTTATGTTTAAGAAACAATACCCATGTCATACGAGTATAATCATCAATGCATAACATGAAATACTTATCTCCATTGGTGCTTTGAGTTCGCATCGGTCCACAGAGATCAGTGTGCACTAGCTCAAGAGGTTTCTTGGAATGATGCTCCTTTGACTTGAACATAACCCTCGTTTGCTTTCCCTTTTGGCATGAGTCGCAAATGGGATTGGAAGGCTTTTCAACGGTAGACATGCCTCTTACAGCCTTTGAATTGCAAATCTTTGACATATTATCAAAGCTTAGATGCCCAAGGCGTTTGTGCCACAACCAACTTTCCTCTGTCCGACTCATCAAGCAGGTCTTTTCAGCTCCATCTGACAATGTATAGAGATTTCCAGCAGTTCTTGATCCAGTTGCCACTGTTTTGCCGTTGCTACTCTTCTTGATGGCAAACCCATTCTTTGTGAAGATAACTTCGTGACCCTTGTCACAGATCTGGCTCACACTAAGCAGGTTGTGTCTCAATCCAGACACATATAAGACTTCTTCAGATCTGATCTTGTTTGCCATAAGCTGAATAACACCTTTTCCGCAGATTTTGGCACCATCATTGTTGCCAAACTTCACTGAACCGCCTTCATAGTGCTGTAATTTGATGAATTTCTCTTTATCACCAGTCATATGGCTTGAACAACCACTATCAAGGACCCATGGTGCTGCCTTCTTTTGTGCATTGAATGCCATTTGCACAATGAGAGATTCTTTGGGACTACCTTCCCTTTTCTTTGCCCTCCATGCCTTAACTAACTTGGGTTTCTTTTCAACCTGAAATTGGTTAGCTATAGGCAACCTACAATTCCTAGCCAAGTGTCCATAATTATGACACATATAGCACTCAATTTTGTGGCTACTTAGGATTGAAAAAGGATTCCTAGTCACAAATGGGCCGTTTCTTACATAGAATTTGCAATCAGCTCTTTTATGTCCAAACATATTACAATGAAAGCAATAACCATAGAATTTGTATCTTCTTTGTGGCTGGTTAGTCTTCATTACCTTTCTAACAGGTATGGACTCCTTTCTAGGTTGAGTGGGCTTCATAGAATTAGAAGGTGCAGTGACTTGCTTCACAAACTCTTTCTTTTCAGGAGGTGCAATCTTAGAGGATTCACCTTTCTCAAATCCTAGACCAAATCTGAAGTGGGCAGGTCTTTGAACTTTCAGTAGTTCATTGAGTTTCATAGTCCCTTCAATCGCTTGGAGCGCTTTGAGTTTTTTGCTATTTTCCAAATTTTCAGCCTTTGCTCTAGCGATCTCAGTTTCAAGTTTCATAGCCTCTTCCTTTTTGATACTTATTTGGTTTTCAAGGACTTCTACCATTCTTTTATATTCTTCTACTTGAGTTTTCAAAGCAATAATAGAACTTTCAGATTCATGGAGAAGTTTCAGATTTTTCTTACTTGATTTGCGTTCCATGCTAAGCTCCTCAAGTGCGGCTATGAGTTCCTCTTCAAGATTGACTTCAGCCTCCTCATCCTCTTCCGGATCTAGCTCTTCTTCTTCTTCAACAGTGACCATGAAGAGAGCTTCGGTTGATTCATCATCGTCTGAAGTTTCAGACGTGCTGTCATCTTGTTGACATAGAAAGTTTTTAGCTTTGCCCCTTTTTCTAAAATTTCTCTTTCCTTTACTCTTTTCAGCATAAGAGTCATTATCATTGTCTTCTTTTAGCGGACACTTCGCAGCAAAGTGACCAATACCTCCACAATTGAAGCATTTAAAGGGTAGCTTCCCTTTGTACTTGCCATTGCTTCCTTTCTTCAATTTTCTAACAAATTGAGCCTCAAGCTCATCATCATCAGAATCAACATCATGACCAGCAGTCTCTTTTGCCTTTTTCTGAACTTTGAAGGCCGCTTCTTTATCAGATGAAGACGTCTTTCCTATGCGCATCTCATAGGCAGTTAGAGAACCATGTAATTCATCCATGGAAAATGCATTCAGATCTTTGGCTTCTTCAATGGCTGAGACTTTTGAATCAAACCGGGGAAGAAGAGATCTTAGAACCTTTTTGACGATGACCGGCTCTTTAATCTCTTCCCCTAGTCCACGAATGTCATTCGTGACTTCATTCACTCGTTGCATATACGAGTCAACATTCTCGCTTTCCTCCATGCGAAGAGACTCGAATTGAGAGCGATGAGTTTGCAATTTGGCTTCTTTAATCTTCTTATCACCTTCATGTATGCTTTGCAACTTGTCCCAAATTTCCTTGGCTGTTTTGCATGCAATTACTTTGACAAGCTCGCTGTCCACAAGGCCACTAAAGAGTGCATTCTGCGCCTTGGAGTCGTTGTCTGCCAACTTCTTCGATGCTGTATCATTGGGTACGGTGGCAGCATTGTAACCGGCTCTGACAGCCTCCCAAACATCATAGCCAAGAGATTTGATGAAGGCTTGCATCCTAATCTTCCAAAAGGAGTAATTAGAACCATCAAACAGAGGTGCTTTCATATTCCCTGTATTGACTGCCATGTGATTTGACAAGAGATCACCCTTAGCGTATTAAACTGATCAAGGGAACCTCGCTCTGATACCAATTGTTGGATACCGCGATCACTGAGAGGGGGGGGTGAATCAGTGATTTCTAAAAACAGGTCCAATTCAACAACAAAACAAGTCAAATCACACAATCACACCAGATTTAACGTGGTTCACCGAAAGGCTACGTCCACGGTTCAAAGACTGTCCGAACACCAATCCGGGACAGATCTGAATCTTATTTAGTCGCACCAACGACAAAGAGCACCAACCCTTAGTTTTAGATAGCACCAACTATCTAGGAAGCACCGACTCCCCTTACAATTTATCTGCACCCACAGATAGGATCACCAAACCCTAACACCAAGCACCAACTTGATGTAAAACAGAGTAGAAGATTAATTCTGTCTACACCCTTCCCCCTCTACAATTCTCTCTCTCTCAATCCCTTACAAATTGAAATCTAAAGCATAAACAGAGAGACACTTAACTCATGGACGAATCACCATCTTCTAGAGCATAATCTCGTCCACAATTGCTGTAGAAAACGTCTGATAATGCAGCAACACAGCAACACAGCACCAGCACTCTTCTTCTCTCCAAAACTCTCTCTATTAACTCTCTAAAACTCTTCTCTTCTGGTGTCTCTTTAGAACGAGCCATACATGCCTTTATATAGGTTTTGATAACCCTTAATTGTATTTAAAACGGGCTACAATTCGTTTAGAAAGAGTCCCTAACAAATTAGATAAGAGTGCTGAATTTTCGTGCAAAACTTCTAATTCTGCGCAACTCTGGTTCCCGTGCTCGGTCGACATCATGGCTTGCTCGGTCGACCGAAGACACTGACTGGAAAACAGACAATTTCGAGCTCGGTCGACATCCTGGAGTCCCGGTCGACCGAAGACACACTGTGTCACGAAAATAACTGAGAGGTGCCTTTTTTCTGTTTCTGCAGGTTTCTTCTTTCTCGGTCGACCGCAGAAGGAGCCCGGTCGACCGCGTGCTCTGCATCAGGAATTCTTAATTCCTGACTGTTTCAATTCTGTTTCTCCTTTTCAAGCTCTATCAACACCAGCTTATTATCATCATGTTTGTGACAATGTGTGACAATAATTCCAACTCAAATCAATACTTGAGATACTATCTTCTTCAATTCTTCAAAGACTACTCAAGTCATCTCAAATTCCAACAATCTCCCCTTTGGAATTGTTGGCAACACTATTGGAACTTCAACACTTTCAACTCCAGCTGGCAGCTTTCCAAGTGTTCTTTTCAACACTTACTTTGAACCAATTCTGAATTCGGAAATATCAACCATGCCACTGTCAACAATCTCCCCCTAGCCTTTCATAGCATAACATCTCTCCTTGCTATCGAATCATAACATCTCTCCCCCTTTGACAACAAGTCCAAAGGGACCAAACCTAGGAGCGAATAGGATATTCAATGAATGCATTGCTCCCCCTTTCAAGCACAACTCCTACGGTTTAGGAGAGTGAGTAACTCCTAACTTTTTCCGGAGATACTCGAAAACTTCCTTTGGCAGAGGTTTCGTGAAAATCATCTCAAATTCTGTCGTCATCTCTTCAGCAAAATTCCTGCACATTTCCTCATGCATAGCTTTCAACCAACTTTCATCGAGACTGGCTTCAGCCACAGTCTTGGGTTCAATGGTGGACACAAGTGAGTAATTGCTAACTACACTTTGTCTAGTTTTGAACGCCTGCCTTAGGATCTCCAATGATTTGATCCTTAGGGTGTTGCTCTACCCAAGTGCTGTGCTTCTTAGGTGTAGTATCTTCTGAGTCATCCTTGATTTCTCAGAATCATTAGATTCAGCCATCTCATCATCAATCTCACTCGAGTCCTCATAAATTGGACTGTCATTATGAGTTGCATTCTTTGGTTCAATATTCTCAACTATTCTCACATCAGCACTTTCTATGATTTTTCTGGTTCTTTTGTTAAGACACCTATATGCCTTGCTAGTAGAGGAGTAACCCAGAAATATACCTTCGTCAGCTCTTTCTTCAAATTTGCCCGGATTTATTCGAGCCGCTTGATGTAACACTTGCTGCCGAAGACTTTGAAGTGCTTGACTGTTGCTTTTTCTTCCAAACCATAGCTCATAGGGAGTTTTGTCTTCATGTGGCCTGATCAAGCATCGGTTTTGAATGTATACAGCCGTATGAATTGCCTCTTTCCAATACTTGTCAGCCATTCTTGCTTTCACTTAGCATCGTACGAGCCATCTCTTGTACGGTGCGATTCTTCCGTTCCACAACTCCATTTTGTTGTGGAGTTCTAGGGGCTGAGTACTGTCTTTGAATGCATGATGTTCACAATATTTAGTGAACTCTTCAGATGTGAACTCGCCTCCACGATCAGACCTTAAAATCTTGATACGTTTTTTCCAATTGCTTTTCAACCTGTGCTTTAAACACTTTAAAACGATCAAGTGCTTGATGCTTATGCTTTAAGAAACAATACCCATGTCATACGAGTATAATCATCAATGCATAAAATGAAATACTTATCTCCATTGGTGCTTTGAGTTCGCATCGGTCCACAGAGATCAGTGTGCACTAGCTCAAGAGGTTTCTTGGAATGATGCTCCTTTGACTTAACATAACCCTCGTTTGCTTTCCCTTTTGGCAAGAGTCGCAAATGGGATTGGAAGGCTTTTCAACTGTAGACATGCCTCTTACAGCCTTTGAATTGCAAATCTTTGACATATTATCAAAGCTTAGATGCCAAAGGCGTTTGTGCCACAACCAACTTTCCTCTGTCCGACTAATCAAGCAGGTCTTTTCAGCTCCATCTGACAATGTATAGAGATTTCCAGCAGTCTTGATCCAGTTGCCACTGTTTTTGCCGTTGCTACTCTTCTTGATGGCAAACCATTCTTTGATGAAGATAACCTTCGTGACCCTTGTCACAGATCTGGCTCACACTAAGCTAGGTTGTGGTCTCAATCCAGACAAATATAAGACTTCTTCAGATGCTGATCTTGTTTGCCATAAGCTGAATAAACCTTTTCCGCAGATTTGGCCACCATCATTGTGGCCACACTTCACTGAACCGCCTTCATCGTGCTTGTAATTTGATTGAATTTCTCTTTTATCACCAGTTCATATTAGGCTTGAACAACCACTATCAAGGACCCATGGTGCTGCCTTCTTTGATGCATTGAATGCCATTTGCCACAATGAGAGATTCTTTGGGACTACCCTTCCCTTTCTTTGCCCTCCATGCCTTTAACTAACTTGGGTTTCTTTCAACCTGAACTTGGTTCGCTATAGGCAAACCTACAATTCCTAGCAAGGTCCATAATTATGACACATATAGCACTCAATTTTGTGGCTACTTAGGATTGAAAAAGGATTCCTAGTCACAAATGGGCCTGTTTCTTACATAGAATTTGCAATCAGCTCTTTTATGTCCAAAATATTACATATGAAAGCAATAACCATAGAATTTGTATCTTCTTTGTGGCTGGTTAGTCTCATTACCTTTTAACAGTATGGACTCCTTTCTAGGTTGGTGGGCTTCATAGATTAGAAGGTGCAGTTGACTTGCTTCACAACTCTTTTCTTTTAGGAGGTGCAATCTTAGAGGATTCACCTTTCTCAAATCCTAGACCAATACTGAAGTGGGCAGGTCTTTGAACTTTCAGTAGTTCATTGAGTTTCATAGTCCCTTCAATCGCTTGGAGCGCTTTGAGTTTTTTTTGCTATTTCCAAATTTTCAGCCTTTGCCTAGCGATCTCCGTTCAAGTTTCATAGCCTCTCCTTTTTGAACTTACTTGGTTTTCAAGGACTTCTTCTACCATTCTTTTATATTCTTCTACTTGAGTTTTCAAAGCAATAATAGAACTTTAGATCATGGAAAGAAGTTTTCAGATTTTCCTTACTTGATTTGCGTTCCATGCTAAGCTCCTCAAGTGCGGCTATGAGTTTCCTCTTCAAGATTGACTCAGCCTCCCTCATCCTCTTCCCGGATCTTAGCTCTTCTTCTTCTTCAACAGTGACCATGAAGAGAGCTTCGTTTGATTCATCATCGTCTGAAGTTTCAGACGTGCTGTCATCTTGTTGACATAGAACGTTTTAGCTTTGCCCCTTTTCTAAAATTTCTCTTTCTTTACTCTTTTCAGCATAAGAGTCATATCAATTGTCTTCTTTTAGCGGACACTTCGCAGCAAAGTGACCAATACCTCCACAATTGAAGCATTTAAAGGCTAGCTTCCCTTTGTACTGCCATTGCTTCCTTTCTTCATTTTCTAAACAAATTGAGCCTCAAGCTCATCATCATCAGAATCAACATCATGACACGCAGTCTCTTTTGCCTTTTCTTGAACTTTGAAGGCCCGCTTCTTTATCAGATGAAGACGTCTTTTCCTATGCGCATCTCATAGGCAGTTAGAGAACCATGTAATTCATCCATGGAAAATGCATTCAGAGCTTTGGCTTCTTCAATGGCTGAGACTTTTTGAATCAAACCGGGGAAGAAGAGATCTTAGAACCTTTTTGACGATGACCGGCTCTTTAATCTCTTCCCCTAGTCCACGAAATGTCATTCGTGACTTCATTCACTCGTTGCATATACGAGTCAACATTCTCGCTTCCTCCATGCGAAGAGACTCTAATTGAGAGCGATGAGTTTGCAATTTTGGCTTCTTTAATCTTCTCATCACCTTCATGTATGCTTTGCAACTTGTCCCAAATTTCTTGGCTGTTTTGCATGCAATTACTTTGACAAGCTCGCTGTCCACCAGGCCACTAAAAGTGCATTCTGCGCCTTGGAGTCGTTGTCTGCCAACTTCTTCGATGCTGTATCATGGGTACGGTGGCAGCATTGTAACCGGCTCTGACAGCCTCCCAAACATCATAGCCAAGAGATTTGATGAAGGCTTGCATCCTAATCTTCCAAAAGGAGTAATTAGAACCATCAAACAGAGGTGCTTTCATATTCCCTGTATTGACTGCCATGTGATTTGACAAGAGATCACCCTTAGCGTATTAAACTGATCAAGGGAACCTCGCTCTGATACCAATTGTTGGATACCGCGATCACTGAGAGGGGGGGGGGTGAATCAGTGATTTCTAAAAACAGGTCCAATTCAACAACAAAACAAGTCAAATCACACAATCACACCAGATTTAACGTGGTTCACCGAAAGGCTACGTCCACGGTTCAAAGACTGTCCGAACACCAATCCGGGACAGATCTGAATCTTATTTAGTCGCACCAACGACAAAGAGCACCAACCCTTAGTTTTAGATAGCACCAACTATCTAGGAAGCACCGACTCCCCTTACAATTTATCTGCACCCACAGATAGGATCACCAAACCCTAAACACCAAGCACCAACTTGATGTAAAAACAGAGTAGAAGATTAATTCTGTCTACAGCCCTTCCCCTCTACAATTCTCTCTCTCTCAATCCCTTACAAATTGAAATCTAAAGCATAAACAGAGAGACACTTAACTCATGGACGAATCACCATCTTCTAGAGCATAATCTCGTCCACAATTGCTGTAGAAAACGTCTGATAATGCAGCAACACAGCAACACAGCACCAACACTCTTCTTCTCTCCAAAACTCTCTCTATAACTCTCTAAAACTCTTCTCTTCTGGTGTCTCTTTAGAACGACCCATACATGCCTTTATATAGGTTTTGATAACCCTTAATTGTATTTAAAACGGGCTACAATTCGTTTAGAAAGAGTCCCAAACAAATTAGATAAGAGTGCTGAATTTTCGTGCAAAACTTCTAATTCTGCGCAACTCTGGTTCCCGTGCTCGGTCGACATCATGGCTTGCTCGGTCGACTGAAGACAC